>APFE031163281.1:0-27169 GCA_000404065.3 Pinus taeda | reverse complement strand
ATCATGAAGGAATATTGCTAAACTGTTTAACCATAAATGAAACTAACAGCATCATGAAAGAGTTCCATGCAGGGGACTGTGGAGGGCATCTATATTGGAAGTCCACTGCTGACAAGATTTTAAGGGCTGGTTATTATTGGCCCTCTCTATTTGGAGATGTCAAGAAATTTGTTGTTTCATGTCACAAATGCCAAATATTTGAAGGGAAAAGAAAATTGTTGCCTTTACCCCTTAAGCCCATCTCAACCGAAAAGCCTTTTCAACAATGGGGTCTTGACTTCATAGGTGAAATCCATCCCTCCTCTTTAGGCCAGCACAAGTGGATTTTAATAGCCACCGACTATTTCACCAAGTGGATTGAAGCCATCCCATGTAGGCAAGGAAATGACTCCACTATTATTAGATTCCTTGAGGATAATATCCTTTCCAGATTTGGCTGCCCTGAGAAAATCATCACTGACAATGCTGCTGCCTTCAAATCCAAAAAAATGATCAACTTCTGCCATAAATTCCACATTACCTTGGGCCACTCTACAGCCTACTACCCTCAAGGTAATGGCCTGGCCGAATCATCCAACAAAAGCCTCATCAACATCATAAAGAAAGTGATGGAAGAAAACAAAAAGAACTGGCATAGGAAGCTCACAAATGCCCTGTGGGCAGACAAACTTTCAACCAATAAATCCATTGGGATGAGCCCTTATGAGCTAGTATTAGCATGGAAGCCAGATTTCCTTCATCTTTGGGCATTCCTACTATCAAACTGTTATAGGATATTCAAGCTGAACCAAATGACATTCAAAGAAGAATTAATCAGACCATTCACCTTCAGCAAACCAGAGAGCAAGTGTATGACAGAGCTCAGATTTTGTAGGAGAAGCTCAAAAAGATGTTTGATAAGAGAGCCAAGGCTGAGGATTTCTGTGTTGGCAGTAGAGTTTTAAGGTGGGATTCACGAAGAGAAGACAAGGGCAAACATGCAAAATTTGATTTTCTTTGGAAGGGTCCATTCATTATCAGTGCAGTGCAAGGCAACAACACATATTTCCTCAAATCTAAAGATGGTAGCACAGTTGAAGAGGGCCCTGTAAATGGCCGAATGTTAAAGCATTATCATGATCCCTTTTGTTAAGAATAACCCAGCATCATCATTTCTATACAAAAATTTTGTATATATTAGTATTTTGTTTTATTTTGTGTAACAGTCCGAATGATAGAGTACACAGAAGAAAACAGGCAATGCTACACAGTTCACAAGCAACTCAGTTGAGGGAAAGTGCTTTTTTCATTCCAAAGTTCCAATTATCTAATAGTCAGCACTAGGAAACTTCAATCTACAGCAACAATAGAAGATCAAGGCAGTCTGACCTGCTGTTCTTGACTTTCCACAAGGAAAAGCCATCCCCAAGTGGAGCCACTGTTAGCCTCCTGCTGCAGCAGGTTACTCATCTTTCATGATTGACATTTTAACATGCCAAATATGTCATACTTTGCATGCTGCAATTTTCCATATTTACTATAGAGGCCAAAGAAGAGGGCATGAGAGTGTACCAGTTCAAGTGCCACTACTGTGTTCCAATTTTTGATGTATTATTCCATTTTTGAAGAATTCTCAGTTAAAGGGAGGTCCAAACAACTTAATCTTGGTCTCCCTAGGTTTCAATTTCTTGTTTTAGAATATAGAGAATCAAAATTTGTCCAAACAGCTTAATCTTGGCAGATTCCTAGATAGGTAGAGAAGCAAGGGTGCTCAATAGCTTAATCTGAGCCCTTGGATGAAATAAGTGTAGATATAGATAGGAGGACAGTAAAAACAAAAGGTTGAAAAGCTGGGTCTGCAAGTCTAAGTGCACCCAAACCAAAAAGAAGAAAAAATTCTAGGTAAGTAGGTTGGGTAGGTAGTTTTGAGGTTATAGAATGTTGATTTGTGATCAATTTCATGTTTTCAAGTGTCATATCTGTTCAGGTCACAACTATCAGGCAGATTTCATATGGAGGAGCTCAAACAAGGCATGACTAACTTCCCCTTTCTTCCTTATTCCCCAAATCATTCACTAACTTCCCCAAAGAGGTCAAGATCTTCTTGATATCTCTTAGTTTCATCATTTTCATATCAATTTGCCTTGGTAAAAATCTGCTTTACTCAAGGAATGTTCATACTTCTTTCATGAAACAGTTTTCCCTTAATAGCCTAGGATTCACATACCTAAGCACTTTCCTATCACTTATCATATTAACTACTAAATTTACTATATAGCTCCCTATCTATCTCCCCTTCCCCTACTAAAACTATGTTAAATAACTCCCCTATATACTTATTCCCCCCCTTGGTTGAAAAATAACCATAAAGTAACACTTGGGAATTGCTCAGTTTATATGAAACTCAGCAAGAACCCTCCTTTTGCCTCAAAAAACCATCTCCCAATGCAAAGGACCCCTTCCTATTCATTAAGTCCCTCCTCTAAATGTACAAAAACACCTTTTACAATGCCCTTGGACTCATTCCATGGCATAAATTCCTCCTTCCTATGCAGAAAAACCCTCTTTCCGCCCTTATCCCAAAGTCCCGCATATAAATATTTTCCCCCGCCCGGACATAATCCCAAAACCCACAAACCTAAAGTCTAAACCCCCGCGGCATAATATAATTTCGCGCGGGCCCAGTTCTTATCCATCCGCTGCCTTTCCTTATCCGCCAGCCGTTAGATCTGCCGCGCCCGAGATCTACGGTGGGCGGGTATTTTACTGCCCCAAGCTGTCGAGGGTTAGCGTCCGGGAGATTGACGGTTTTGTCGTCATACTCCCGCCATGCGCCGCCCTCCCAGCTATGGCGGAGGCCCCCTCGCCAATATCGCCCAGGCGCAAGCGATGCGCCACAAACCAAAAACCACCCTCCCCTCGAGTGACGTAAGCACCACGTCACCTGCCACGTTGCCGCCACCTCACCCCTTCTTGCCTGTGCCTTGCTGACATCACCCTGCCACCGTGTCGCTGCCACGTCATCATTCTACCGTATTGCCACGTCACCCCGCTGACATCACCCTGCTGATGTCATCAACATACAAGGGGGTCCCACTGCTGACGTCATACTGACGTCATCCGTCGTACCGCTGAAGTCATGCCGACATCACCCACTGAAAAAACGCGCAAGTGCAAAATCAAAGCTTCAGAAGCCCGTAATGAAAAACAGATGAAATTTTCGATGCGCGATTAGCGCTAATCGTGCATCGCTATGGGAAATGGGCCAAATTGGGGAATCTTTGGGGAATCTTTTGATTCCTCAGTCATTTTTGTGCTGAAAAGGGCAGAAAAGGTCAGATTTTGCAGTTTCTAGCATATCAGCAGAGAGAGAGTGTCCCGATTCAATTATCAAAGAGTATCAGGGGAGATAAAGCCCAATTTAATGCCAAAGAGTATCAATGTTGTGGCAAAGTGTATCAGTGAAGATTTTATCAGTGCTCGAAGCTGATGAAACATTAAAGAGCCCCCAACAAGTCAAAGAAATAGTAAAAGCCATTTAAAGCCTCTCAAATCATAGTTACTGCACATCAAAGTCACATGAGATCAGTTGACCAAAGCTCAAAGCAAAGTTATTGCAGAAGCACTACATCGAGCCACCGAGGACACTATATTAACTCATTTTGATCCAGCTGCCTCTAGTGCAGCTCAATAGATATTTATTTGCATTTAATGTCAGCACAAGTTTAGGTTTAAAGGCTTTTCCCGCAGACCTGTTTAGGTCAGCTGTAATAAATACTTTTGGATATTTTACTTATAAAGACGACCCTGAACAATGTAATGAGGGTTGGTGATTGTTGGTTGGTTGTTTTGCTTAAGGAGAGACTCGCACTGTATATTTTACAATTTTCTATAATCAAAGACTGCTGATGAGCTTGGAGAATGAACTGTCTGATGTGTTGTTAATGTTTCTGAAGATTGAATGAGGGAAATCCTGTGTTGTTTTATGAATCAATAAGTATTCCTTACCTCTGTTGTTTTCAATTTCACATATGCTTAAGTTGCAGAACAAAATTCTGGTTTAGAATTTGCTTACTTGCACTATATGCTCAGTTTCTGTGGCTTCTTAATGCTTTCCTCTTGATTTAGGCATAAATATGAATTCCTTATGGCTCATGTTTGCTCTATCTCACATATAAATGACTGTTACCTGGGAATTCTTAGCTGCTCCTAGATAGGGCTCATTTATCTTCCCTCTGCTAATCTGGTTGAGAGATTCTTTGTTGCCTCTCATTCCTTAGCCTGCAATCCATTTTCATTTAACCTCAAGTTTGTTTCATGAACAGCTATGTTGCCCCTCTTTCCTCTTGTGACCAAGAAAATGCACCAGCAGTTTTTATCCTCAACTCCATGCCCAAAGGTTTGAAACTTATCACTGTATGCATGCCTCTCTGCCTAAAAGTATCATCCTTCCCACCACCAAACACAAACAAAACCTATATAACCCAATAACTAGCCTAAAATCATCATCAACAAAGCTAAATCATCAAGAGAGAGCCCTCTCTGATTGCAAGTGGGCTAGAACCTGCAGTCCAAAGATTGGTTTGTGGTTACCTCAGCCGTATCCCTTCAGGAGCTTAGGGACAACCTGAGTGATAACAGAAGGCAAAGGAAGGAAAAAGAAAGCAAAGAGAAGCAAAGATCAAGCAAGTAAGAGTTGAATCAAGTGTCTACAACAAGATTACTTTTAGGTATTGAGTTGAATGTATGATTTCCTTGCTAGTTGTGGTATGCATGGTTCATGCATGTGTGTATTTGGTTCTCTTAGTGTCATTGGCATGGGGTTTTCTATGTGTGACAGTGGTTTTAAACCTTTCCTTGCCATTTTTGAATAGCCACTATATGATGGGGTTCTCTTGTTTTGGTTGAGTTGGATTTCTAAATGGTTTTCAAAATTGAGTGGGGTGGTGTCAGGGGAGAAACACAAGGCCTAGGAATCCATGAACCAGTGAAGGTGGGATTGTGGTAAATCCTGATTTTGTATGTTCGTGATAGGACTAGGAATCCTTGACTAGTGAATGATGGGATATATGGTAAAGCCTAGAAGGTGGAGCCCCATTGGGCCTAGGAATCCTCAACTAGTGAATGTCAGGATATATGGTAAATCCTAGAGGTGGAGATAGACAAATTCCTTGTGGTTTAAGTGGAGAGATCAAGAGGCATCCATGCTTGTATAGGCCTACTGATCATTGGATCATATATGGTGGGATTGCAGTAAAGTTTAGTAGTGTATATTTCTTGTTTGGGCCTAAGATTCCCTTGGAAGGATTGCAATAAAGCCTGGTTGTATAGATGAGGGTTTAGGCCTAGGAATCCCTTGGTGGATTGCAATAAATCCTAAAGAAGCCTATTTGTTTCTTTGTGAGTCCCACATTCATGCTTGGAATATTTCATAGGGGTGATTGGTTGAAAGAAAGATTTGGTTCACCCCAATCTATGGTCGAGTGGTATGTGGAAGTCCATGGCTCGGTTACATTTTTCATATGTTAATAATGTATCCTTTCCTGTTGTGTATTATGTGTAAATGTGTTTGTTATGATGTTGTTATAACAGTTGTTCTATCATTGTCATTCTGTTGGTTATAAACATGGTTTATGATAGATTTGATATATGGATCTAATCATGTTTTGATTAGTAAATAAATGAATAATGATTATATGAACTAATAGATGATAATGCAACTATTGTGATAAGGAATCAATCTTTTTTTTACAATTCTCAGATAAGTATGAGACCCCTATGCTCAGATTTGTGGTTATAACCTGTGAATTACAAGTTTGTGATATGTTTGACGAAATTCTTGTCATGGATAGTATGGGTTAGGTCAAGTCCTTGTACAAATGTTTTCATTAGTAGCTTTAATTCATTATTATTTATCATTTCTGGAAGTTTCATGAAGTTTTGGGCAGATACCTAAGACCTAGCCCTAAAAAAGTGGCACAATATCTGGGGTTTCTCACTTAGAAATGCCTGAAGAAGGCCACAGACGCATGCATGCCTTTCTGTGGGAGTGGTTGGAGGATCTTAGTTGTATGCATGGATTGTCATGGGAGCAAATAGGTGTCTAGCTCAACAAAATGACAAGTTGTATCAGGAGCTGGGCACCTGGAAGGGTAGCTTGTGTCCTAAAGGTTCTATAGCTCCCGAGAAAGGTTGGATTGGTTTTGTTTTCCTAGTTCCACTTCCTTAACTATACATGGGGAGTTGGATCATAACATAGTAACTCTTTGTCACATGTTTACCCTATTTGACCGGTTAGCTTAGGTAAATGTGGGAGGAGGGTGTTACAACTCCAACAAAAATAAAAGGAAAGGTTATAGTTAGTCTAGATGAGAAGACCGAGGCCCAAAATGTGTTGTATGTGGATAGTGATAAACACAAAATTTTAAGTGTAATCTATATGTGTGATAATTTCTATGATGTTACTTTTTGTTCTAAAAAATGTGAGGTATGAAAAACAAAGGATGGTAAGCTGGTAGGGAAAGCAATCAAGACACCAAACTATTTATACGTCTTTGATGACTCTAGAGTTAGTTTCTAATTAAGTAATACATTTGAGACATGGTTGTGGCAAAAAAGGATGGGGCACGTAAATTTTGATATCCTAGTGAATATTAGCAAATTAGAATATGTCAATGGATTTCCAAAGTTGTCAAAGCTAGAAAACTTAATTTGCAAGGTCTATCAGTGTGGAAAATAGGTAAGAGTTCATTTTAATAAAAAGGAGTATTCATCTTTGATACATTTGGATCTTGATTAGACTAACATATATGGTCCTATAAGTACACAAATCCCAAGAGGATAGATATATTTCATATTGTTCATTGACGATTTTACCAAAGCTACATGGATAATGTTGCTCAAATAAAGTTAAAAAGCATCAAAATCTTTGAGTAAGTTCAGAGTTTCCAAGGCTCAGGTTGAAAATGAGAAGAATACTAAGATCAAATGCTTGAGATATGGTAGGGGAGGAGAATTCACCTCATAAGAGTTTGAATAATTTTATTAAAAGCATGGCATTAGGAGGTAGTACTCAGTTGCAACAACTTCTCAACAGAATGGGGTTGTAGAAAGAAAGAATAGATATATTCAAGAGATGGCTACGGGAATGTTGGATGAGAGGAAGGTTTACCACACCTTCTATGTAGAAATAGATCAAGCAGTGGTTTATATAAGAAATAGAACATAGCTTAAGGTCAAGTGAAAAGATTCCTTATGAACCATGGAATGAAAGGTCAACATCTATAAAACACCTCAAGGTTTTTGGCAGAAAATATTATATCAAAATAAATGATAAATATTTTTGTAAGCTTGAATCTCAAGCAAATGATGGTATATTCCTTGGATATTTAGTCAAGAGAAAGTGATACAAGTGTTACAGAAATAGGATGAATAGGGTTGAAGATTGTATCAACATCAATAAATTTATGCCAAATTCAAAAAAGTATAAGGAAGATAAGAAATTAGATGAAGAGGAAGATCCTATCATCAGATATGTAGAAAAGGTAGTAGAAGAAGATGATGAAGATGAAGAAGAAGAGGAGACAACTAAATGGAATAAGGCCCCATCTAGGTATTCCCAAAAAAAACATCCAGAGAGACAAATAATTGATGATAGAAAGCTTGATGTCCAAACAAGATGAAAATTGAGCGGTAGCCCCAATCATGTAAATATTGATTTTCTTTCTCAAACCGAACCCAAAAGCTTTAGTCAAGCAAGTGAAGACAAGTTATGGGTGAAAGAAATAGATGAAGAATTGAACCAATGTGAGAAAAACAACACTTGGGAACTAGTCCCTAGACCAAAGGACAAGAATATTATAGGTACCAAGTGGGTGTTCAAGAATAAACTAAATGAAGTGGGGTCAGTGGTAAGTAACAAAGAAAGGTTTTTCTATAAAGGTTATGCTCAAATAGAAGGTATATATTCTGAAAAAATATTTTCCCATATAGCAAGACTAAAATCCATTAGAATGTTCCTAGCATTTTCTGGTCATAAGAATTTTAAAGTCTATCATATGGATTTCAAGTTAACATTACTCAATGGTGAATTGGTAGAACAAGATTATGTTGAATAGACAGAAGGCTTCATCCTCTCAGAAAATAAATAGTATGTTTGTATGTTGAGGAAATACTTGTATGAGATAAAACAAGCTCCAAGAGCTTGATATGCAACGTTGGATAAGTATCTATAGTAAGAAGGATTTAAGAGAGGGACTACATATAACAATTTTATTTTAAATCTCAAAATGATAATTTGTTAATCATTGTTGTGTATGTAGATGATATTATTTTTAGTAGTGATTTGGAGTAGATGGGACATCAATTTGCTAATGCAATGCAAAAATAATTTGAGATTTCAATGTTAGGAGAGCTATTATGTTTCCTTGGACTGTAAATTACACAATTTGAGAAAGGTATCTTCATTTCCCAATCCAAATATTTAAGGGAAAATCTGAAGAAGTTTGGAATGGAAGAGTGCAAACCTATCTACACCCCCATGGTGACTAGTTGTAAACTAAGTAAATAATATGACTCCCCACTTGTAAATAAAACCACTTAGAGGTCTATGATAGGAAGCTTGTTGTACCTAACTACTTCAAGTCTAGACATAATTCAAGCAGTGGGATTGATGGTCATATTTGAAGTAAATTCTAAAGAAATTCATATCAATGAATAAACATAATTTTCAAATCTATGCAAGGTACAATAGACTTTGGCTTGTGGTATGCAAGAGGTAAATATTTTAATTTAAAATACTACACTAATGTTGATTGGGCTAGCATTACTGATGATAGGAAAAGTACTAGTGGAGTAACATTTTTCTTGGGGATTTGTCTCATGTCTTGGGTGATCAAGAAGAAATATTAAATTTCTTTATCTACCACTAAAGTTGAGTGCATAACTGCAACCATTTTTTGTACTCAAATCCTTTGGATGAATTTAATGTTAAAATACTTGAAGGTGGAGTTGAATGATCCAATTCCCATTATGTGTGGTAACAATAATTCTATTAGCATCTCCAAGAACCCTATTATGCATTAGAAAACCAATCATATTCTAATTAAATTTTATTTCTTTAAAGAGAATATTTTTCTAATGTTTTTCAACTTGAATATGTGTCCACTAATGAGAACATTATAAATATATTTACAAATCCTCTTCCCCGGGAACCATTTAAATATCTTATGCGAAAATTGCAAGTAGTCTCTCCTACAACCAAATGATTTAGCACGGGTGAGGGCTAGGAGCTACTTAGTTAGTTTTTTAAGTTAAAAAGTATGTTGTAAGAAAAAAATATGTCTTGGATAGTCTATGTAAAGTTTGGGTATCAGTAAAGTATGTGAAAATGAAGTAGGTCTAGATCAGGTACTGTTGTCATTTACTTTTGAATACAATACATCTAGTGCTGCTAATTACTTTCTTAGGGGGATATTATTTAGTTGGATACACCATTTACCATTGATGCCAAATTGGGATAAGAAAATGTTGGAAGGAAAATGTCTAAAATGTTGTCAAGGGCAGAAGAGTCTGATATGTGTCAGGGGGAACGTTCATATATGTTATGGCCATCAATGCCTCAACAATATCTGTTAATATTTCCATCAATGCCAAAGGGGGAGATTGTGGGACTAATGTGTTTTCATTTATGTCAATTAATAATTGATGACAAAAGCATATTAAATTATGTAAGGGGGATTTTTATTGTAGTTGAGGCCCTTAAGAACCATCATATTAGCATGATAAGTTATGAATTCTCAGAACATTATGACTTTCAATGATGGATGTCTGACTCAATGGTTGGTATTTGAAGGAATTTTGTGTGTAGAAGATCGAATCAGATGCTCTTGGAATATATTCAAATGAATAGGCCTCAAAAACACCTTTATAAAGTCTATATAAATCTAAAAAACACATAAGGGATCATGAGTTATGGTGGTTTTAAGTCTGGAAGAGGGTTTCAAGGATCAGGGTACCACACAAGGTGGAAAAACTGGCAAGATGGGATTTATTTCTGTCAATGGATAATTAAATTGTCATTCATGCCAAAAAGTTCCTTCATTACACGTGTTAGTTGTAAAGTAGCATGATGTAATTGACAAATCCATGGGATGGATATTTCTCCATTAGAAGATGTGAATATTTACATTTATCCTCCACAAAGGTTTAGGCTAAGAAACCTATGCAGATGGCCATGGTGTCGCAATGTGAGATGAGCTCTGAGAGATATATATAGCATATAACATGAATCATCCACCTTGGGCAATTTTAAAATAACAAAGGAAAATGGTACAAAACATAGGAAGGCAGGTGGTAGATGACATGACAAAATCGATGATGTGGCACACCAAAAAAATGACATGTGGCATGTTGACTTGTCATTTTCAGGTGACCAGGTGGGCCAATTTCAGATAACATATGGAACTACTCAGAGATGGCCACATGGTAGTAATGATGTCAACATATGAAGTGGTAGGTGATGTGTCATGTCCTTGAATTATATGCCAAGGGAAGTGTTTGTGGAAAATTTCTTATGTTAATGAATTTCCAATTTTGTGGAGAAATTGGTTGAAATGTCAAAGCATAGAAGGGGCGATGCAAGGAATAGAAGTTGGCAGGAACATTTCCCAACCCCTAGGACAAAACCCGTGGAGGGATCAATCCATGTGACGACACAACAATTTGATCCCATGATTGAAAAGATCTGGGAGATACAATCTTTCACAACATTGTTATTTAATGGGAAGGTTTTTCTTGTGATTGTTTATGGATTAAAAATGGAACAAGAAATGGTGCGAAGGGGCAGGGTGCTATAAGGCCAAGGTCTTGGCCCTCAGGCATAAAATTCCAAGACATAAGAGCACATGTTTTAGATATTTAGTAGAGTATATTTCCTCTCATAGTTAACCCATGGTCTTGACACTAGACCACATGCTCAAGGGGAGGCTAAGAGTTAAAGGGATTGACACTGTTTAAATTTGGCGTCTAAATTTCAATTTGCAGTAAATTGCAGTTAAGGAGCACAATGTAATGGAGATGAGGTGTGGAATAATATAAAAATTTAATGAAGTAGGTGGTGTCAGTGGCCTTGGTTATGAATCCTCAACATTAAACATTGTTCTCAGCATGGTGAGCCATACTAAAGTACTTCTTGTTCCATACATAATTTAATTTGAGATTCTCTTTGAGCTAAGTAGGAGGTAATGTAATTCAATCCATGATAGGGTAAACAATACTAAATTATTTCCTTGATCCCTATGAGCATATTGAAATTCAATCATAAGTCATGAAGAAATTAATGGATACACTCCATGATTTTCAAAGGCCAATAATGGATACCATACTTAAGCCATGTAGGCATACTGCAACATCATCACGATTCTAGGATTTTAAATGCAGTCCTTTCTCAAGCTTTGGGAGGAGTAATGGAGTTTTCTCTCTGTTGAGAGAGGAAGAATAAATGGCGCAAGTAGTTGTGTATGTGCCGAGGGAGTGGAGTGTGCATAGTTCCCACTGTGTGCATGACAATTGTTGAGGGAACACTGAGTTCAAGATATGTGGAAGAAGTTAAAGTGAACCTGATTGAGGTTATGAGGTTTTGTGTAGGAGAGTAAAAGAAGTTGAATGGATTCTAGTAAAAGATGAGAGATCTTACTATGAAATTATAGAACACTTGGCTACAACAGGTTGGTACCTGCATTTATTAGAAGTTAGTACCTCTAAGCAAGTTAGTTCTTATTAACAAAATGGGTTTAGGGCCTCCTGCAAGTGGTTTCTCACAAGAATTGATGTAATCATTGTGGATACTATTGATTTACATCATACTGCAAACAAATGTTTTTGTTTCTTCTCCTGGAAATGTTTCCATGTTCAAATCATTGTGTAGAAGTGTTATGTGAATGTTGTTATTCTATTTATTTACAAAAGATAATATGGTTGCTTAAAATAAGTAGAATTTGTAAATTACTAATTCACCCCCCTCATAGTAAACCCTTATTCCCAACAAGTAATATATTGAAAAAAATTCATTCGTCTTGAGTTGCAATGAGGATGGATTTACACCTTTCTATTTCATTGGAAGGGTAATTTGGGGCTTAGAATGCAAATCCTCCTAGAAGAATTAGGCTCATCTCACATAGGCCAACTATTTCCAAGTAAGACAGTTATAATTTCACCTCTCACTAACTTCCCTCCACTCTTGCAAAACAATCTCATGAGCTATGACAACCCATGAACGTTCAAATTTGACAATGGTATTGGGAGTTTCAAGGGTAAATTCAAACAAGGAATGCATTATTCTCCTTTGATCATTTAACGAATGACCAAAGCTAGGTTAATAAACAAAAGGTATGGTCATAATGGGAGGACTTAATGATATTAAGGTAAGACTAATCTCCCCTACATGGTCCGCAAAAACTTATTGAGGGGTGGAGTTTGAAGGCTTCACATACAACTTTTTCAATTCTCATTGGGCTAGCTGAGATAATGGGGCTAAAGACTGATTTCTTATAGCCCTACCTATTTACACTAATATATGTACAACTTACAATTACATACAATGAAAAAATAACTTAAAAAAAAAAAAAAATAAATAAATAATATAAATATAATGAAATTGTACAAGAACAATACTGTAACATGCCCCCTACTAACCCCACTCCACAACATTGATTAAAAGGAGGTGGTTACTAAGCTAACCTAATGTCCAACGTATAATTATGGAAATGGGGTGTATAAAGTTCAATCCTTTCCAAATTAATCAAAAAATTGAATAGATAACATAGTTGTGTTTTTCTTGTTGAAAAAATTCAGGCGATATAAATTTTGTCCCAATCAAACTCTGGGGATTTGAATTATTGTCCCATTAAGCATTATTAGATTAAAAAAATCATTTCTCCTTTCCCACCACATTGCACCCACGTGTTGTCCACGTGGGGTGCCTTTTTACCTTAATATTTTTTTAATATGCGTAAATTCCCAATCAACTTTTAAGTCAGACCCTCCAACCCCCACAGAACCACCACAGTCAAAACTTCCTTTGTAAATATCCATGATTCAAACTATACACAAACAAAAGTTAAGCTCCAAAGGAAGTGAATGGTGGTTAATCCAAACCTATGTGGTGGACATTGTAACATATAATATAATGAGGCTCACAATTAACATGATCACATTCTCTAACCTTTCAATAATGGCCACCATGACCATGGCACACACACCACTACAACAAAACCCTGTCATTATTGTCCCTTTTTTCTTCCTTTTTTTGCGTACAGAGTCCATTTTTGGTGTTATTTGCATCCATTTAACAAATATGGTGAAGAAATTAATGCAAAATTTGCATTGAGTTTTTCAACAAGTCTTACACTAAGTTTAGCGTCAGGTATTGCAATAGGTTTTGCACTAGGTTTTATGCCAAGTTTTGTGCCATCCTTTGCACTAGGTTTTGTTCCAAGTTTTGTATCAATTTTGGCACCTAATTATGTTTCGTCTATTTTTTCATCCTCTATTGCATCCAATTTTTTTTCATACACTTGCATCAATTTTTGCATCATCTTTTGCATCCCCTTTTAAATCATTTTTTGCATCATTTTTTTCATCCCCTTTATGCCAAGTTTTGAGTTGATGTTTGTGTCTAGTTTTTCATCTAGTTTTGTTGCATCCACTTTTTCATCTTTTTTTTTTCATCCATATTTACATCCTCTTTTGCATATATTATTGTGTCCACTATTGCATCCAAATTTGTTGTGCCACAATTCATGCCTAGTTTGGCACTTCCCTTTTCACCCACTTTTTCTTCTAATTTTTCATCCGCGTTTGCATCCTCATTTGCATCTAGGTTTTCATCAATTTTTACATCTATTTTTGCATCCATTTTTTAATCCATTTTTGCATCAATATTTTCATCGGGTTTTGTGTCTCATTTTGCATCTACCTTTACATCAAATTTTGTTGCATCCACTTCTACATCTAGTTTTGCATCCACTTTTTCACCCATGTTTACGTCCACTTTTGCATCCCTTTTTGTGTCTTCATTTCCATCAAATTTTTCTTCTTTTTTTTCATATATCATTACATCTACTTTTTTTGTGCCACAATTTGCGCCCATTTTTTCACTTATTGTTGTACCCACGTTTTCTTCCAATTTTGCATCCATGTTCATGCCCTCTTTTGCATCCAAGACTTGCATCAAATATTACATCTCTTTTTGCATCCACTTTTGTGTCAGGTTTATGCATTGGTTTTTGTGTCTCATTTTGTATCTACTTTTGCATCTACTTCCATTGCATCCAATTTTTGCATCCAATTTTTTTTTTTCTAGTTGCATCCATGTTTGTATCCACTTTTACGCCCCTTTTTGCATCTTGTTTTGCATCTAAGTTTGCATATTTTTTCTGTCTATTGTTACATCCACTTTTGTTGTGCCATATCTTGCACCTATTGTTGAAACCCACATTTGTTTTCACTTTTTAATTCACATTCGAATCCTCTCTTGTGTCCAAGTTTGCATTGGATATCGTATATTTTTTTGCTTCCCCTATTGCATCCACTTTTACATTAGGTTTTGCACCTCATTTTACATTTAATTTTGCATCTACTTTTCCATCCACTTTTGCATCTAATTTTGTGTCCACTACTTCACCCATGTTTGTGTCCACGTTTACATCCCCTTTTGAATCCTCTTTTGCATCCAAGTGTTTCTCCTTGTTGCATCCAAGCCTGAGTCCATATCTATGTTCGTTGTTGCATTGACATTTGTTTCACCACTTCGTGATAGGTTTTATTCCTACTATTGGACCCATGTCTGCTTCCATTTTTTCATCCATGTTTTCATCCTATTTTGCATCCAAGTTTGCATATTCTTTTGTAAGAACTTTTGTGTTAGATTTTGCATCTTGTTTTGCATCTACTTATGTTGCATCCACTTTTCATACAATTTTATGTCTAATTTTCCCCCATTTTTGTGTTCGCTTTTACATCCATTTTTCAACACTCGTCATATTTTCAACATTGATGATATATTATGACATTGAAAATTATGAACAACTGATGACAATGTCAATAATCATGATTATGATGATGATAATGAAGATGATAATGACGACATGAATTGTGATTATGATGATAATGACAATGATGATAAAGACAATGGTGGTTACGATGACAATGATGATGATGACGACAATGACTATCATGATGATGTTGTGGATGACCTTGCCCAATCTTCCCAATTTTTAAAGGTTGTCACTGTCATAATCATAATCATTATCTTTGGCATCATCATCCAAGTTATCATCATTGTCACCTAGGTAATCATCAACAACAATAATGGTGTGAATGATGATTATTATATAAATGATGATGATGTCCATGACGTTAATGAAATTAACTTTCATGTCCATATTAGTATAATGTGTGATAAATAATACATTAAGTGACACCACATTTAGGTTACAATTCCAGTTTACAAAGTAAAACTTAACATAGAAAGGCCATATAATACAGTCTATGTACAAAGTAAGGTCTTCCACTATGATCATTTCCTCATCAGTTGGTGCCTTAAGAAGGTAAAATAAGAAATTATCATCATATAATTAATATAAAGGTTATGGCTATGGTTTTTCAATGAGAGGGGTGAAGCTTCTTGACCTATCAAGGAGATCGAAGGGTAGTAATGTTATGGTTGACCTACGAGGACTCAATTGTACTGAATATAGGTGTATAAATGCATATGGATAGGTACATTTCCCCCACTAAAGATTCACGTAAGGTGGGACAAATTCACAAAAACTTCATAATAGAGATATTAGTTGGAAAAATTTTCTACTACAGAAAGATTAGGGGAAAGGCCCTTGTATGTGAGGTATTCCCATAGGTATCTAATAAGTTTCTTATTAGGAGCTAGAGGGATAGTGGTCTTGGTTTCCTTTTGGTATACAAGTGGGCTCTTATTGGGTTATTGTAGCTTTAGTCTGGCTGGGATTGTGTAACTCCATCATATTCTCGAGCTCGTGGTAACATTGACATCAAATTATACTACTTCTATGTAAATTCAAGAATGAAGCAAGCTCTTGAATTTACTATTAGATTGAGTGGGAGAAGTAGGCGGCTGACTATAAAAAGTATTTTTGGAAGAAGTGGAGGGTCGTAAAGGCTGGTTAAATGAAGATGGATGTTGAGGGAATCAATTACAAAATATTTCTAATGGGAATTTTTTAGGGCATGTTAATGTCGGTATCTTCATCCCTCAGTGAGAGATCAAATCCTCTTGTTGCATTGCATATTAGGTGTCTCGCTCAGTGAGTTGCATTCCATTAGGAGCATGGATCATCTTACAGTAGTGGCTTGTTGTACATTTTCCCTCATGTCCTTTACCTGCTCGCCCATTTTTCTTTGTCAAGATCATATGCAGTCACCTTTTTGTTTTTAAAATTCCAAGAGTCATTTTTAGGGTTTCACTTTCATTAGGTCTAGGGTTTCATCAAAAAGGTCTCCAAAATGTCCAATAATAGTCAGTAGGCGCATGAGGTGGTTGAATAAAGTTCCAGTGCTAATAAATTTCACTCAGAAATGTATTTTTCCTCAAAACTCTGTTTTGAGGAAAAACATAGTATTATAGGCTTTTATTGTATAAATTCATGTATTTTCAGTTCTTCATATGTAAATCACTTCAGTGGCAACCGTGGTCACCTTGCCAAGCCTTAGTAGCTCCATCCCCTGCAAAGCAAATACAAATCAAGTCATTCAGTTCATCAAAAGGCTCAAATAAAGTGAAAAGTTCAAAAAACAGAGTTGAAAAGTAAATTCATATTGCAAACATTATAAAGTGGGTTTTTATGAATCAAAAATTAAAAAGCTCCTTGTATATAAATCATTTTCTCAATTCAAAAGCTCATTTTCATTCAAAGAACAAGATTGAGCAAAGTGAAGGCCGTGTTTGCGCAAAGGAAGTGAACTTGGAGAAAAATTGTCCAAATTTGTGGGCGCGGTGCATAGGGTTGTGATCTCCAGTGTCATTTTGTACTGGCGTGGTGCACACAGTGGGCGCGGTGCATTGGGTTTGAGGCACAGCGCATAGAGCTGCCAAGCTCGTTTCTCTCAAAAACTCCCTCAAATTGCCAAAATCGCTCAAAACTTCCAGTCTGCAAGTAAGTTAAGCTCTCTTCCTTGCTAGTGAAGGAGTTTTTCATACAATTTATGGTGGTTATGTAAAAGAAAAATCAGGCCCTACTTCCTTGCCATTTCTCAAGAAACTATTGCATAGGGTTTGCATTGGTTATTTTGGCTACCAAGTTCATTCTACCACTCCCTCACTTTTCACTCCTCCATTTATTTTCTCATCTTATCCACCCATTCCCCAACTCCCATATTCAGTCATTCCTATCCCCAATCCCCATTTTCCCAAATCCTAACCACAAATCCCTAAACCCTAATTGATGTCCCTAAAGCTTACATATCACTCCCTAATCCCCTATTTCCCAAACAAAACCTTTGTCCTAATAGTCCCAAAATCCCTCATACTCTCTCCCTCCACAATCCCTCATATTTTTACCTTTGGTGGTAGAAAACTGAAAACACGATAAATTTCCTACTACTCATCAAGAAAACTCATTCACTAGCAAACATGGAGTCTGATAATTCATATGACCATGGTGAAGAGACACACAGTGACTCTCCTACAGAGGTACATGCACCTGGGAGACCTCATAAAGGTGGCAAACATATATGGGAGGAACCTACTACCCTTGCTGAGCTACAGGCCTGCCCTCTCGCTATTACATGCTTCCAACACCAATCCTGCTACGAGTTCTGTGAGATTGTTGCTATCATCATGAGTTGGCCCGGTTTTTTGTGCTTCATCTACATAATGGCCAAACTACTTTAGCTGGTGTAAAATTCACTTTAACACTAGAATCTATTTCTCTAGCAACTGGCATTCCTAATATTGGAGAGAAATGGAACAAAAGGCAGCAAATTGACATGGAATATTATGAACCATACATCAAGCCCGATTATTTGAGACAACTCAGTAGAGTTTTTCCCTTTCGGTACCTCAAAGATTCATATGCCCCTTTAATGAAACTGATAATGAAATATTTCAGCTGTGAGGGTCGGTTTTCTCGCCTATATGCCTATCATATCAGACTATTGATGCACTTTACCACGATGAGAATTATGAATCTCCCCTACTTCATGTGTCGAAATATTGAGAAGATGACCACCCTAGTACAACACAAGACTCCTCAACAGCAGTTCAATAGTATATATCATTTTTCTCTCATTAAAATTGTGGTCATGCATCAGCTCAGTTTGCAGGGCATCACATGGGAGGAGTTCATTTCTCATGAGTTCTTCACAGCTCCTTAGGGACCTCCTGAGGCTTTGCATGAGACAGGTGGACCTTCATATCAGCGAGAGGATCAATATACAAAAACCGCTAGTATGTCGGTGTTTATCACCTATCAAAAGGGCACTAGACGGTTGTTCACAACAGCAAAGCAAGTATTATCTCCACCTGGGGTGGAAGGAGTCTCGCTTCCTTCATCAGCACAGCAGGTTCAGGACAAGGGCAAGAGGTCATTACATGATGAGGGGCCTTTAGGTGAGCAGGAGACCGATTTCATTCTCATTGAGGATGATGACACTGATTTGGGCTCACAAAGCTCAAAGAAGTCATCCAGGAGCAACAGGCGGACATCAATGCTTTGTCCCTCAACTTAGAAAGAGCTAAGTGGATAATAAAGTACTTGGAGCAAAGAACAAGCAGCTTGAATATCAGCAAACGATTATGGAATTGCAAAACATACGAGAAAACCGCCAAGCTACCAAAAGGAGGAAGGTGAAGCTCACGTCACTTGAGCAAGAAATCAATGTCGATCAGGAATCTTGCCTTGAGAGGGTTAATATCCACTTAGAAAGGTTGTTAGAGAAGGCCAACAGGGAGAAGACATTGTTGAGGCATATGGCTTATCATTACTTGGCAAGAAACAAAGTGTGCAAGGTGAGAATCAAGAGCTTGAAGGCAAAGTTAAATAGGGCATCGAGGAGGCGAAAGGAGCACGATAGACTTTAGATATTCACTGAGGCTTCCTTGGCCCAACACAACGCTTGATGGAGAAGACTCAGCCCAAATTTCAAAAACTTTTGGGACACTTTTTGCATTTTTGACATTTTTGGGCTAAAACACAGAATTTTCTGCCTATGCTTCGCACCACTTGGCACTTGCTTTTGATGGGAGCCTCCAAATGACAAAATATTAGCATTTTTAGATTTTGAATAAACAAATATGCTTTCCTACCAATGGACAAGAGATTTTGACAAGTTTTGAGCCCCCAAAAGGGTCAAAAACACCCAAAAAAATGACCTTACTGCCCCTATTTTGACACACATGAAGCAGTGTTGGGAGAACTCAATTTTGGAGGGGCAAATGGAGGCCAAATTCAAAAATTCCACTTGGGTTGGAAAGTATACAGGCAGATATTTCCAATAAGCACACTTGGATCAAATTTGGACACCGGGAAGGCCTCCAAAAGTGGCTGCAAACAGGCGTTACGCATAGGGAAATCATCGCGGCGCATTGGATAAATTTTGCTAAGTTTAACCAAGAATACTCTGTTTTTTGCCTAATTTTTTGATAGTTTGTCTTTTCTCCTTATCAATGTCAAACTTATGATGGAATTTAATGTAAGTATATGGATATTGATGTAATTATGTCAATTTTTCACTCATGGAGGTAGATTCATCTATCAAAAAGCTGTTGGCAACTGAATGAATCAGTGTCCTAGTTTCTAGAGGCAAGCGGTTCCACTACCTAATTTCTAGTTCTCGGTTTAGAATTAGTTGGAACAGCTCCTAAACTTGTGATCTCGACCCCTAGAGGCTAGGATGAGTTATGGTTTATCTATATCTTGTGATTTTTCAGTCATTAGCATGGTTGGACTTTTGAGAAAGCTTGGAGCTTCATTGTACACTCATATCAGCAGTTTTGGCTAAGGAATAGAGACCAGGGTTTGCAGCACTCTTTGGGATTCATGTGGCATTTTTTTTTGGTACAATGCTTCCTTCTGTAATTGTGAATTCACTTATGTGTTATGTATGCCATTATTTATCTTCTTTCTTCTTAACTAAATCAAACAAGGGTAAAGGTAGAATCCATTGAAATTGTAGTGCTCTACCTAGGGTTTGCTTTAGTTTCTTTATGTTTTCAGCTATTTGAAGAGGATCCCTGGGTTTTCTTGCCCTTTTCAACTCCTCACCTATCTAATCTCCACATCTCATTCAATTTGAAGTGCTAAATCAGTTTCCTACCTTGCCCCATTGAGATCTCTGCAAAACTGAGCCTCATTCCCCACACCCAAAATCTGCCTTTCCATTGGAGGCAACAAAAACATCATTTTATTCAAATAAACTCTTTGCACACATATCTAGCCTAAAATCAGTTAGCATATCAGTCATCTCAAGCCCTTATTGATCATATTTTGCTGAGATTGACCGAGAGAGAGCCCTCTCCCGACCTGGTAGGGCTAGCTACCAGGTTAAGCGTGGTTTGATGTTACCCTAGATCCTATATTTCTTAGCCTGAGGTAGATTTAGGCACTAACATGGCAGATAAGTATCCTTTGAAGTGACTATTCTTCTTTTAAGTGCTTCATTATTATGTATATAATACATTCTTCCATAGAATGCCTTAGTCTCTTATGATAATTGTAATACTTGCTAGGATGAAAGGGAAAATAAGAAATGGATTTCTTCTAAGCTTGTGAGAATGTTATTCCACTAGTTAAGGTGGATATGGCTCAATTAGAGGTGGTGAAGGTTGAGTGAATGGTTGCATAGGTAGAGCCTTTGAAGAAGATGGTTGATCCATATTTTTCAAAAGTCTATTTATGGGTGGATTAGCATGGGTGGAACAAGTGGAAGCAACAACTTCATGCACTAAATTTGTAAGGCCATCCCTTACAATATTTCTATCCCTTTTGTTTCCTTTTTGCTTAGTCACTCTTGATTGTGAGTCCACCTACTAGAGAAGCTATTTCACTAGCTATAATAGGAGGATATTAAGTTCTTAGGTGATGTCTGATGTTCCTAGTTTATAATTCCAACACCTTATTGATATCATCCTAATATATTATCTATTTATTATTATTACATTTTGGTTGCAAATCTTCTCTTATACCTTCTACCAAGATTTTCTTGAGCTCATGAAGAGAGAACTTGGTCTCACATCTAGCTAATGAAAATTAGAAGCTATGGATGAAATATGTCATAACTTCCCACTTTCCTTGATTTAATTATATAATACTAACCACTTAAAATACATCTATTTGTTTAAGAGCATATATTCCCAAAAAATTATCACATATTTTATCAAAAGTCTTTATAGAGTTCTTGGGAAGGTTTTTAAACCATTGAAAGGCTAACCTAGTAAGAGTTTGTGGAAAGAATTTGGCCATAACTTCTATCCATTTCCTCAAGTGTTTACAAATTCTGATGAACTTGGACAAGTGTGCTAGAGAGAGATAACCATCGTGCTATAGAGAGGCCCAAGCACAAGTGTGCTACATAAGAGATGCCCAAAGATATGTGCCCTTAGGCATAAAACAATTTATAAGGGAGATAAAGAATATCACAAGATGATGGAATGCAAATGCGAGTTATGGTGTACTTATACACAAGAAGGGCTATGTCTAGGGGTTAATGAGCCTACATGTACAAATTTTATTAGGTTGGCCTTATCCTCTCCCTACTATTCCAACAAATGATAATAAATGATTGAATGATGGTCTTAGCCATGATCAAAAATACAGTAATGATACATATAAGTGTGTTGAGGTGTAAAGGTTACACTCATAATTATAGTAGTATTCCACATCTCTAAATATTGATTTCATCTAGTAGAAATCCCTCTTGATTTCCTTACTGCACTTAAAACATCAAACTCCCACCTAGACAACAATTGAAGCAAAATGATCATAACTAATATTTTTCATGTTTCTTAGAATAGAAATGATAACCATTGCAAAATTGAAAAGGAATGAATTCTACATATGTAAAGATTGATTTCATGGGAAAGAAATCCTTCCTCTCCCTTATGGCCTTTAGGCCTTACAAACCTTGGGTTGTGCATGTTGAGGGGAATGTGATTTTCTTGTTAGATTACTACTAATGTGTAACATATCCCATTTCACACTAAAAAAATATTCCTAATTGAACATCATTCTTAATTTAGTCTTATGGAACTCTATTATCAATGTTATTTTTTCTTCCTTTGTGGTGCATTCAAGGTTATTAGACTTCCTAACATTGGTATCGAACCATAATTGTAGTCTTGAAAGGTTCAAATAATTTGAAGTCGCCAAAAATTACTTTTTTAACTGGATTTGACTCATTTTTAAACTATAATACTTAGATTTTTTAGATTAATCTACGTTATTTGTATTTTTAATTTATATAATATGTGTGACATATGTAACTCTCATATGTAGTTCTATAAATTATCATTTTATTCTACTAAATTAGATCGTTCATTTATAATACCTTATAGTTTACCTACTTTTACATTAGTCTTAATGAAAATTATGGTCTATAATCAAGTCTATCATCCAAGTTGCACCTCCAAACCATAGTCTTGATACACTGTCTTTTTCTCTAATTAATCCTCTGTTTTACTCATCATGGTCGATTTATCACCTTTGTTGGTTCTTAATTGAGTTTACTATGTTAAAAGTTTCATCTTTTTAATTGATGTCCCAGTACCTATTATGTCACCAATAATTAAATACCTCCCACGAAACGATATTCCAGCTATATGCTATGAATGGCAGTAAGTGCTAAGTTTACATGGAGCACTCACATTCCTCCATGTGTGCTAGATATGTGTTAGCTTCACGTGATGACATAGTTTGTGGTGTTTACGAGGTGTTTTAAATGAATGGTTTTGATTTCTCCTCAGGAAATCAAAGATCCACAACATTAAGGTTTTCATTAGGTTTTCTTGGTTGTGACCATTCGTCTTTTGTTGAGATGTATGCCAAGAATTTTGACCTAACTTCCTTCGCTTTGCAATTCTCTGAAATTCGTTCATACAATACTCTAACATTAATTTACTACACCCAAAATTCTTTTCAATGCTTATATATCCAATGCTAAAAACTAAGGAGCTATCGTATATATCAAATGGTAAATTTCCACAATAGGGAATTCATCCTCTGCATGCCATGTTAAAACTGGGAATTATAGAGATAAAGGTGTACTAAAAGAGTCTTACTCGGATCTATCTATTGGGGTTTTAATATAGGTTTATAAATTCAGTCCCGCTTGTATTTATTTGTCAATCTTGGGTTCATCTGGTTGTTTCAAGGTTATCATGCAAGGTCTATGCAAACCAAAGGTTCCCTACCTAGTATTGAGCAATTACAAAATACAAGGCCCAATGAATGCTACTAATTGAGTAAAAACAAAGTAAATAACACCAAGTAAGAACAATTTGAAATAACAAAACTTTAGCAATAACAACAAGATCATAAAACAGTAAATAAAGGAACAACAATCATAAATCATTAACAATATACCTAAAAAACATACATATCACATGACTGTATCCAAAAACACCTAATTGAGAAAGTGGGCCAAGTCTCTGATCAGGGATGTGGTTGAGAATTGGAGATCACACAAATCTGGAATTCACATTAATTCATAAAAGGAATTAGAAGATGAAGTTTTGTTGTTACACATAAAATAAAAGCCTATCGTTCTTCTCAACTATGCCATACTTATACAACCATCATTACATGAATAACATTTAACAAACCCAAAAATTGTCGTGACCTTATCTGTTCAAAAGTATACAATAATTCCTCAAATAGGAAACATAATAGAAAGATAGTAGTAGAGTTGGTTCTTCCAGTTATTTGGAAATTGAATAGTTGAAGGCTCAGTCCTCGAATAGCGCTACCAGTTTGTAGTCAACAACATCATGCTGGGTTATGTTTTGCTGAGCAATGACTAATATGAATCTGCAAAAAATAATGTCAGCAAATCATCTAAGCATCGTTCCCCTATGACTACTACTTCATTAATTAACAATTCAAGAAGACATGCCAATAGGATATACCTTTTCATTAATTGGGATACAAATCGACCTCATAATAGCTATAAAATAGATAGAAAGGGAAGGTGAAAGTAGCTAAAAATGGGTAATTTCATCAACCAACATCTCCCCCCAACTAGCTTGGTTGCATGTCCTTATGCAAACCACTTCCTGCATAGATCAGGATTAGACCCGTTGTGACTAACATGGAGGTAAGTGAGATCATATTGTTTTTCCATATCAATCCCGAGTATCTTATATCCATTTGTGTGAATGAAGTCCTTCCACCAATATTCCTCCACAACATAAGCTGGCCCATATTGATTAGAAGGAAGCCAGATAATAGGAAATCATAACCTTAACCCCAACCAACGAACTCCACAGTGTTGCATGCAAGCAATATATCGTGGGATTCTCTCCATTGTTCTTGAAAAATTAAGTGCCTCGAAGTGTTCTTGTGTTCGTAATGCTGATGATGAAAGTATCCAATGCCTTGGCAATCATCCTTGGCCTCTTATTTAAAAATGTAGATCTTCCTTTTGCACAGGTTGAAACACCATCATTGTGTCGTAAGCATCTGGTCCTTTCTGCCTTCTAATTTGAGAAAACAATGATGTTTAGTGAAAATATCCCCAGATTGGAAATTCTCCATCCTAACCATCAAAGGACGATTTGCTTGATTTGCCTCAAATGTTTCAAGGGCCTTTTCCATTTGACTTGATTGATCACAAAAGATGTAAAAACCCTTAATTGGATATCTCCTACAAATGGTACTGGGTTAAACATTTGATCGGTCTCTAGGATATAATCATGCATGTATACTTCACATAGAAAATGTTGGTTAATATGATTATTAGCTCTCAAAATCCTTAACAATTACATGGGTTCTTCTATTTTGTGACTTAACTCCTAGTGAGTACTTTCCAAATAGAAAAACAAATATTGTTCATGAAGAAAAAGGGTGTAATAGTTAGCAGGGGGAGGGGCCTGCATGCCATCATTTGTTGTGCTAAAGTAAAAATATCATCTTTATTAGTGTTCAACAACTGAAGTTGATCCTGCAACTCTTTGATCCTCTTCTACAACTTTTCTCGTCACTTTAGAGATTTTTTGATATGAGTTATATAATTGGAAACTTCCCTTAGCGCATTCCCTTGAATTTATCTTATTTCTTTTTTATGAGACTCAATGAGAATTACCCCACATTGGAAAGTAAAAGTAGTGGCCTTCCACTTCTGGATCTTTGCCGTAAAAATAAACTCTCGTGCTTCTTCAAGATGGAGGTGTGCCTTGGTCTGTGTGGATGTCGAGATTACCTCTTTGTCTTCTATTTGGGTAGATGACAACACTGCCTCCCTATCTTCTAATTAAATAGCTGCCAAAAATTGTCCCACTAGTTCCAAGGTTTGCAGACATTCGGCCATGATTGTTTTTTTACTTTCCTTTTTCTCATTTCCGCAACTGCGTCACCCGTTTCCTTAACTTTGTAATTTCCATCTTTAACTAAACATTCTCTTTTAACAATAGTTGGTTTTGACGCTGAATGAGAGCTTTCCTTTTTGCAATTTTCTCAACAAATTCTTGTTTTACCACATTCTCCTCCATCTGTCCGGAAGCTAGTATTGGTCCTTGTGGAGCAGTATCGACAAATTCTTCAACAGGTTCTTGTTTTATCACAATTTCCTCCATTTTTCTGATGTCGGTACTTGTGGAGCAGTATCGACAAACTCTTCAATAGGTTCTTGTTTTACTGAGATTTCCTCAATGTGTCTCGAAGCCAGTACTGGTTCTTGTGGATCAGTCTTGGCACATTCCTCAATAGACTCAGACACTATCTTCTATTTGTTTTGGACTTGGTACTAGTTCTTGTGGAGCAGTATCGACCGCACCTTCTCTTTCATTTTCTGTGATGCCGGTACTGGTTCTTGTGAAGAAACCTCGACAACACCCTCTTCTTCCATTTGTTCTAAAGCCGACATTGGTTCTTGTGGAACAATGCAGACAACACCCTCTTCTTCCAATTGTTCCTACACTAGTTCTTATGGAGAAGTCTCGACCACACCTTCTCCTTTCTTTTTCTGACATTGGTTCTTATGGAGAAGTCTCGACAACACCTTCTTCTGCAAAAACTCCTAAAAATTTAAAATTGGGAGGAAATACTTCTTCTATTACTGCAACGATGGGAGAACGTAATTTCCTCAATCCTCTCGGTAGGGAGGCCATAAGTGGTGTAATTGAAGTTTCCATGCTGCTAATTTCCTCTGTTTCAGTCCCCTAAGTTCCTTCCCCATCCCTCAAACCATCTTTTTGATCCATCATTTCTTCATCCTCTTTTCCTCTACCTCCTTGGGTATTTGTTCCATTTCTTCTTCTTCAAGCAATACCTCTTATGGCCTTACAGGTGTCATGACTTCAACTTCTTCCTCTAATAATTCACTAGTTATTGCCAAGTTACATGCATCTATCATAAGGCATGAATTACCAGTAATGTTGCCAGAAACTGCAATGATATTTTTGCATCCCCTGGATTTTAGTGTGTTAAGGTATTAAATAATAACACACACTTTCACACACGTGTAAGAAAACTAAAAAACTAACGCAAGTGTGGTGCTGACTTCAGAAAAGATGAGGTTTCTGCGGGATATACTGACGCAAGCGGGGTGCTGACGTCGGCAAAGATGAGGTTTCCGCGGGTTACTTCGCTGACTTCGGCAGAGGATGACGTTCTACTGGTTCTTCCATGCGAACGTCATCAAGAGCCCAAACACGCGCGGGAACATGGAAATTGTTATGGACACCACACCGCGTGGGAAGAAGGAAATTATTAAAAAAATAAAAAGGTAAAACAGTGTAATAAAGTCTATTTTTTTGGGTAGAAATCAGATAAAAGGAATTTTTGATTGAGGCGTTTTGCATCAGTAAGTGTGGTTTTGATGATAAACTACATTACAAATTTTTTTTACTTAATTTTTACAATTTTTTTTTGCTTATTCATTATGAATCACAAATAATTTTATAACCATATTTAATAAGATAAAAAAATAAATCAGCATAATAATT
>APFE031163280.1:41024-61144 GCA_000404065.3 Pinus taeda | reverse complement strand
AAAATTACATGTTGTAGATGTTGCAAAAGGAGCATATGCCAAAACTGGTGGCCATGTATGCCACTTGTTGTATAGAAACTATAAAGTGATTATTACATAATAGTAACTGAAAATGAGATACATAATAAAATATACAATATTTTAGTTTTGATAATTGGAACAATATGTAGAAAAGAGATATGTCTATGCACTGTGTAGATTCAGATAAATGTTTCCACTTGTGGCTGATGATTAATGAATTTCTTGTGCAAATGCTGATATAACTCCTATCCTATCTGTTCCTTAATCATCAAAGAACCAAAAGGTTGTTTTGTTGCTTACTTAGAAAGACTCTCACTAATCTGGTTCCTTTCCTTGTAGATATGACAATAAGATATATAGTCAAACTGAGATTTTAAAGTAATAATTTCATCCAGAAAATTGCTGAGTGTGTGCATTGGACATTCTGACTGAAGGTTGAACCAATTAATGAGAAACTGTTTAGAATCACCAAAAATCTGTATTTCCCGATAGCATTTCTCAAGGGAAAATATAAGGAGAACTCTGAGGCTATTAAGATATGAATAGTTATTTGTGCCTCTCCCTAAACTCATCTTCATTTTGTAATAATGATCTCCATTTAAATACAAAACTTCTCCTCTACCACAACCATATTGCTATGTTGAACCATCAAAATATGCCCAAGGAAAGGTCTTTTAAATGATTTCTCTAGAAATGTTCCTACGATGTTGTTTTTGCTCATCTTTCGGGAGCATGTTATAGAGAGCTACTATGTGGGAACAAGTGAAAGTCGAGTTTGGGGCCTTATCTTGAAAAATGTGTTGGTTTCTTCCTATCCAAATACCCCAACATATCAACAAGGTCAGGTTTTGAAGCTTTGCAGGATGGACTATTTTCCACCATGGTTCCTAAGCTACTTGAATAGTGTATCCCTGCCAAATAATATTGATTGCCAATGATTGATATATATGATTCCATTTGGATTGTTGTAGGACAATGTAGGAAGAGATGATTTATTTATTCTACATCATTCCTGCATAATATACACCGAGAGGGTCCCTAAAAGGATCATCATTCAATATTGTCTCATGTGGGAGCTTTATTATGTAGTAAACACCACATAAAAATATTTTACTTTGTCGGGCCTGTTAATTTCCAAAGCAGATGCCAGCACTAGTCACTATTGATAGGTTCATGTTTAGAAAAAATGGAGTATCCTAGTTCTGGATTATATTTGCCATGTGGGGATAGTACCTAGATTAATTCGTCGTCTCACTCATGTATTCTTACATGTGCCTTCAAGAGAGAATTTATGTAAATATCCCAGTCTTGATGCCAATGAACAGGTATTAGAAGATCCCATGCAAATTTTTATTTTTGACCAAATATAGTAGAATTTTCTAGGTCTCTAATGTGATTCAATGTCCTTATACTAGATGCCTCCAAGAATTGTATAAGGCTAGGAGGAAGGAAGTGTTAATTACTATTTCTTGACCGTGCATCCATGCCAATATGACCCTTCCCCCCTGATCCTACTCTTCACGCTAAACCCATTCTGATATATTCAAAAGAATTTAAGACAGATCGCCAAATCGTAAAGGTATCTGACCTATTCCATCTAGGTATACTGATCCATTCCTCAATATGACATGGACTAATGTATTTTCTGGTTACCACCTTTGACCATAAAATGTTTGAAGTTATGAGTTTCCATCCCATTTTGGCTGCAATGGATTTGGAAAAACATGCGCATATCCATTTTATTTCACATATAATTCCTTATGGGATCCATGATAAAGACATGCAGTATACAGGGATCGCCTCCAGCACCGATTTGATAAGAATGAACCAACCATCCCTAGATAACCATCGATGATGCCATACATTAATTTTACTCTCATATTGGCTACTAACCACATCAAATCCACAATTTTATAGTTATTAGGTTTGAGTCAATATCCCAGATACTTGAGTCCACCTTCAAAGACCAAATTCCTATATGGAAATCTCTGTTTAGCATAGACTAATTCGTACTATGTACAACCCATCATAGATAAAGTGAATTTTTCCTAATTAGTCTCCTTCCCTATAGCCTTACATAATATGAGAATAAGGTTAAAAACATTAGAATCATTGATCGTCCCATTCAGAAAAATGAGGGCATCAACTATAAAGAGTAAATGAGGTCAAGATGATATTTCTTGCAGTTTTCACACCTTTGAAGCTCCCATGATTCCTTTCTTCAGAGATCAATCTTCTTCGACCCTCCATGACCAACAGGAACAACAACGACGATAATGGGCATCCCTGCTTGAGGCCATGTTCAACATGGAAAACTTTTGTTGTTGATCCATTGATAAGAATATTTTATGATACATAGGTAATACAACAATCATACAATTAATGAAATAATATTGAAACCCTAAATGAGTCAACAAGATCCGGATGTATAACCAACTGGTCCTATGATATGCTTTGGAGAGGTTTACTTTTAAGAACATTCCTTTCAGATTCTTAACTTTTAAAGGGTGAATACCTTCTTGTGCAACACCAATTTCTTCGTGAATTTGGCGTTTGTCCAAAAGGGAGAATTACTCCTTTGAGATATGTTGGGATAAAATAGGCTTAATGAGATTTGCAATGATATTCACAATGATATTATAGATGCAATTATGAAGAAAATAGGTCAAAAATCATTAAAGGTTCTATCTTATCCAATTTAGGAATTAAGGTTATGAACCTAGCATTGAATGCATCATACATTCTCGCACTCTTCTGACAGTCCTCGATCACCCTAAGGAGATATTGACCTACCAAATAAAATAAATGTAGATAAAATTCCACATGCCATCCATCCGTACCAGGATTGTTATGCTTTTAAAAAAAAAATAGCACTCCCTATAGTTCCCACATAGTCACTGTGTTATTCAGGTCTTCATTTACTTCCTCATTTACAAATCATGGAAAGAGACTAGCTACCTTTATAATCTCTTCCAAGACGCCTACTATGGAGCTTTAAACAAATTTCCAAAGTGATGTATACCCATATTTGCTAAACTCCTGGAAGAGTGCACTGAGGAACCCTCCTCATCCTCTGAGGACCATATGGTATTGAAAGCATTCTGTCCTCTTGCATGTTGTTGAAAAACTTTGGTATTTTCATCTCCTGCTTGGAGCCATATATCTCTACTCTTAATTCTCCGTGCTTCTTCCCTCTCCTTTAATATCTTGAGTTTCTTTGCTTCTAGTTTCGTAACTGTTATACGAGAATAGTGTCCACTCAGATGCTGCTATTCCCACTAAGATGGGTGGCTATCTTAAAAACAAACAATCAAAGTCTACTATTGATTCGTTTTATGAAAATAGATGAGAAGAGAACCAAGAGGGCCAACCTGAATCTTGCGCTCGATTTCCCCTCCTTCTTGATAGAGTTTTCCCACTTCTTCTCTGTCTGCCCTTCAAAAGGACTTGTGGAATCATAGTAACATATTACTATGCAAGAAACAAGGATCTAAATTCATAAATAATGCAGGATCAGATGTGCATTAACCATATACATGTATATATAAACAAGTACACAAGAATATGGAAGGAAACAAGAATAGCTTTATTCAGATGAAAAGTAGCAAGAAGATTACAACCATGTGCTCTGACCTAGCATCATCCTCCAGCTAAGAAGCCCTTCTTCACCTCAAGAAAAGTTAGATCACCCAACACTGTGAATATACACCAGAATACCAACAACACTTCTCTATAAGATACAAAATTCCAGCCCCTGGATCTCTGTGATGAGGGATCCATATATAGATGATTACGGAGAGGTGAGTCATCTTTTGGGATCTTGATTAGTGTCTTCTCTCTGATAGTTCCAGCTTCCACTTGGAGAATGATGATCTCTTACTCATCCCTGGTCGAAAGTGGAGTGGCAAGTGTCAGAGGGGAAGCTTCTGGAAGATTCCATGATCTTCCACCTCGCATTTTTGTCCCTACCATTTGTCCATTCTGAACCATCACACCCTACAGAGGAGCAATTCAGTATGCATCGCACCCTGTACATTGGGAAGGTGACATGCATTGCACCCTCTGCATTGAGCTTTCAGTATGGTCCAGTTTTGACCATTTATGGGCAGTTTTCAGTGGATAACTTCTAGGAGATGATGTAATCAGTTGACCTTGCTCCTTTAGGCAGTGAAGCAACACTTTTAGGGACTTAAGAGCCCTCAGTTTATGGACATTTAGGATTGGGGTTTAAGTGCCCAAAATTGTCTATAACAGTTGCCCCCTAAAGCATGAGGTCGTTAATCTTTTTGATGTCGGGTGAAATGCTTTACTATGAGGATCTGAAGTTTTTTCGAGCTAGGAGGCGACCTGTAATAAGATACAATACAATACATTATTTTGACAACATTTTTTCATGATCTAGCTGAGGCGGGCATTCCCATGCTCAGCTCTATAAATTCATTTTTCATGTACATAGGACAGACGATCGTCTGTGTGACAAACTAATGATATGGACACATCATCCTTTGATTTTGATGATCATCTATTCAGCAATGATGTACACTGGATGTTTTTATATTCCAGAATATATCGTAGCCCGAATGGATGAAACTAGATCCGGGGTCTTCAAAACTATTTCAATCTTCACTCAGAGTACAAGTCGATCCATGTGAAAAATGTTCTGGAGTCGAACATGGAAAGACATCGCCTGATTACCAGCCAACGATGTAAGTTGTTAACAGGCGCGGGAGGAATCACCAATAATGACAATGACCCTAAAGGTACTACAGTACAATTTACATGGTGTAAAAAGGGACTTGGCGTCAAACATCATGTAAAATCTCTCAGTCGAAGGCCATTGATGTAAACCTGTTGCCGAAAGTGAGAAACTCGCCATTGAGGCATGCAAGCTTCAAATTACGGAAACGGTTGCTCCTAAGTCAAGTTCTTGGATAATGAGCTGATGTCGACAGGAAGCGACCCGTCACCGGAGGGCCTTAATGAATCCCACATCAATGACACAGAACGAAGAAAATGATTTTGGAGGTGAAAACAAACTAACGATACAGGGTTTAGGGTGGCGGTCATGAAGGAATGAAGCATGAATGTATTGCAGTGGGTGAGACACAGGTGAATTGTCTGAATGACTTCTCTTGAACATATCGGTGACACTGACGATGGGATGGTAGCATTAACCCCAAGATGGATGGTGTGATGGACCAATGGTGATGACCAATGAATGGAACAACCCAACCCGACATGGATGCGGAAGGAAAGTGTCATGTTCAAGAGCGACTTGCTACCAATAAAGTTTCTTCAAGTTTTTTCCCAATTTTCCCTAGTCATTGCTGACCAGTACCTCTTTATTTTTGTCATGCTTGAGGAGGATGACATATGCTTGTTCTATAATCCGCCCTTCAGGCGAACCTGTTGCTATATTTTAGTGAGCCTAGTGACAATGAAACTCGTTCTCATCCTGTTGGATGAGTTTGTCGCTATTTGGTTTTAACGAGTTTAACGACAAAGATAACTCGGTCTCTTTCAATTTCAGAGAGTCTGAAAGAAACAGAAAGAAGACTCTGAAGATTCTTTTTCGCTATATAATCCCTTAAGTCCGAAAAAGTGTAAAATAATACGGAAGGGATGAATTTTCGATAGTTTTAACGAGCCGAACAAGACAAGCGCTCGATCCTTTTATGTAATAATCCCTCAGGTCCAAAAAGATTAAAATCTAGAGGAGGGATAGCACTTTCGATGCCTTTTAACGAGCCGGAGAGGCCAATCGCTCAACAATCTTGCATATTTTACGAGTCAGGTGAAAAGAGCTTAAAGAATACTCGTTTTCGATGAACGAGTGATGGTTTCGGGTAGCAGCTGATTCCAGGTAGGATTTGGAATTTTCCAATCACGACAGTGTTACAAGGATGGCTAGCAGAATCACTCTTCGCAGATGTTCCTCGAAGGGGTAAACAATCATATGAGGTTGAATTATCGGCTAAAAATAGAGTGGAGGTGATGGCGAAAACACGACCAATGTTCAAAAGCTGGCGATAAGGGATTCACAATGGTTATTTACCGGTTCATTTTTTAATGAGCTTAAATGCTCGGAGAAACACTTGCTCATAACTTATGTTTATTTTTTAACGAGATTGAACTATGTGCTAAAACTGCTCGTGGAGAGTTTATTTTTTAACGATCTTGAACTCCGCGACAACATTGCTCACCATGATGGTCATTGATTTTTTGATTTACCCTTGACATTTCGTTCTTTCAAAGATTGTACTACCTGTTCATTTGCTTCATCAAACCGATTAGAAATGAAAACATATGCATGATAAATGAGTTAAAACACTAATATTTTACTTGAATTACGTGCATAGCAAATTAAAAGTACTTTTACCTCTCATTTTACCATTTCATTTGAATTTGGTTTGTTGGAGCTCTGGAGGTGCTTTTCCCCCCTGATTTTCACTAGCAGATTCTAGGAGATTCTGGGGATTATTCTCGACGCCGTTCGAACCAGGTAAGAGCTAAACTTGTGCTCTTTCATTACATGCCTTTCATTTTGGATTTTGAGCTCATTTCCTTGTCTTGCTGAGCCCCTGGGGTTTGAAGAACTTGCCCTAGGATCATCGCACCCTTCCTTAGTCGAAAGGTGCGATGCATACTGATGTCTCCACTAACTAGTCAGTATGCATCACTCCTAGTACACTTGCTGGGGTGCGATGGGCGCAGGGAGGAAAATTTTTGCATAGTTTCCTCATGAAATTTTTGCTTGTTTTCACCAAATGAAGATCCTAACTCCTGCCTTGTTTTTTTTTCAGAAATTCATCCGAGCAAAATGGTTGTTACATGGTGAGAACGTGAGCATGAAGAAGAGGATGCTGTTGCTTTACATGATCTGGGCACAGTGGCTGCATTACAGAACTGTGGCCTTCTGAATTTTTTCCATATCTCTATCACGAGGCAACAAATCAGTTTGTTGCAGTATTTCCTTAATGCCTGGGATCCTATCAACCGGGTATTCCATATTAGGGGCAAATCGATCCCCTTGACAATGGTGGACATCTTTTTTCTGACTGGCATATCGAGGCACGGTGCCCCTCACTCTTTATCAGGCTCCGCCCGTGGGGGTGAGTCTGTGAGGGAGTACATTCACCAGCATTGCAGAGAGGGATCTCAGCCGAGTGCGGACGGCAAGATCAACATCTGAGACGGCGTTGACCGGCCCTTGCAGACCATTCTGTTTACTTTTTCTATACTGGCTAGTAGTTTTGCTCTTCATATAGCCAACATATCTTATATGCAGTATGCTTTGGAATGCCTTGAACCGAAGGTGTTCAATTGGTGTGATGCAGTACTTTCTGTGATGAAGGAACAATTGACCAAGGTGAAGAGCGGTAGATCCAAGAACTTTGGCTATGGTTCTATTTTGACTGCTTTCGCCTCGGAGCGAATCCCACTGATGCAGCCACAGTATATATCACTTGGCCTACCTCCACCAACTGAACCATAGATGCAGAGATGGGTCGATCTCATGTCTCGACATGCTGTTCAGCCTTAGATTTCTTTTTCTAAGACCTTCTTCGAGTGGTCTGACCGTCAGGAGATGGTCTATGCCAGGTTCCCATATGCTGGTATGGATTTCTGAGGTGATCCGGATTTAGTGTTGCCGGTTGGGGAGCAGTGGGGTGCCATGGGTAATTTATTCTGACCATATGTCTGTTCATTATTGTTATAATGTTCTTATATTCTTATGATCAATAATAATCAAAACTTGTGTGCTCATGCAGACGTTGGCCTAGTTCGACCACTAGTACGCCGTAGAGATCCATCGGCCGCTCCAACAGGAGAAGCTGTTGGGAGGGCTATTCTTCGCGACCTTGATGTGGCCGAGACTCTTTCGGCACTACAGGACTAGATTGACGGTCATACCTTTGGTATCCCGGACGTGAGGACCGATGAGATGCCTTTGCGGTTGCAGCGACATACCAGTGGAGTGCCGAGTCGATGGACTAGGCTGTTACGCATGATTGCACAGGCGGTGACTTGTTATCACCAACATTATTAGACTAGGGTGCCCCCTAGCATTTTTGAGTTTTGGGTCATTTGACCAATTTTTTCTTGATTACAGAACATTATGTACAGTCTATAAATAGTTATGGAATATATTTTTGATTTTCGGAGGTTTATTTCGGTACAGTTACATAATCCTACTGCATATATTGATGTGATGCTTCTTTTTATAAATGTCACAAATGTCTATCTAACGCATAATTTGCCAATGAGTCCATTAATGTGTTTAAACTTCAGGAAATATGTTGATATTGGATGAAATCAAACTGTCTTTCCAAAATTTTGACCCTTAGGAACATGTGATAGATAGCTGGATTTCGTACAACATAGATGCTGGTGAGTTGTAGAATGATGAGCTATGAGTCTAGCCTGATGATAATTCGACATATACCATGTGTGATGGCATCAGAGAGGAGTTCTATTAATGCACTGTACTCACCGATATTGTTCGTAGACTGGCCAATACACAATCCTCTAAAACTTACTAACTCACCGCTGGGATTGAAAATGGCCCATGCCGCAGAAGACAGATTCCGTGAACTACTACTTGCTCCGTCGGCATATCCAATAAATGATTATAGTAGGTTCGACATCTACAACGAATGCCAAAAGTGGATTACTTAACCAAATTAAATGCTCTTGGCGAAAACAAAAATGTAACAAAAGCACGAGGATTACTATGTGAAATCAAGCATAGTAATGTTTGAGGTACAACCCGTTGCGAGGTTGTGCTAGTGGAATCCCATCATAGTCCATCAACTTGTAGGCTGCTTTTGCTAACACTCGTTTAATAATATAGGGACCCATCCATAACAATTTGAATTTCCCTGCTCCCAATTTATCAGATTCCTGGTCGTAAAGTAAAACCAGGTCACCCTCTGAGAAGATGCAAGGTTTGACATTCTTGTCGAACTATGCTTTGACTCGTTTCTTATGAGCCTCGTTAGCCGAAGCTGCATCACGATGGGTTTCATCCAAATGGATTAATTCCAAGAAACGAGCTTCTTCTTTTGAGGTTCTGGGGAGAAGGTCGACTGCGAGTTTGAGGGACGAGATTTCACATTGAACCGGTAAGATTTCTTCCAGACTGTACACCAATTGAAAAGGTGTGAATCCGGTTGCATTTCTTACTGATGTCCGGTATGCCCACAAGGCCGAGTACATGATTACGTGCCAATCCCATTTGTGGACTCCGATCATCCTTTGCAGCATACGCTTTAGGACTTTGTTGATTGCTTCAACCTGTCCATTACCTTGTGGATAGTACAGAGTAGAGCTGTCGTGGGACAGTCCTAATTTGGCAGCCAACTCAACCATCATGTGATTGCAAAAATGCGATCCATGATCTGTGAGTATGGCCTGTGGAACGTCGAATCTGGAGACTACATGATTGAAAAAGAAAAGGGCAGCCGTTTCGCCGTTGTTGTTTAATGTAGGCATTGCCTTGGCCCATTTGGTAAAATAGTCCACCGCGACTATTATGTACCCATGCTACCCATGCCCCCCGGTCGAGGTGGGGTTACATGTCATGAAATCTATGCCCCATTTGGTGAATGGCCCAACAGCTACTACTGGTTGCAGGGGTGCAGGTGCTCTTCTGGTTTTGCTATCGAAAATTTGGCAAGCATGACAAATTCTAACTGTAGTTATGCAATCTTTGAACATTGTTGGCTAGAAGTATCCCGCTCATAAAAATTTTTGCGCCATAGCATAACCAGATTGATGCCCCCCACACGCGCCTGAATGGTAGTCATTTAGTACTTTTTCGGCCTCCTCAAGGGTGAGGCACCTCCGCAGAACTGTATTGATACCACGACGGTAAAGAGTATCACCGATGATCACGTAGTCTTTTGCTTGGTATCGAATACGTTGTTGTTTGGAGCGTGATGTATTAGACCTGTATTTTTATGTCTGGAGATAAATTATTATATCTTCGTACCACAAATTGCTTGAAGATATCAGAAACAAATTTTCATCCACGATTGCTTCTTCAGATGTTGCATCGTTGGATGATGATGGGAGATCGCATAGTAACTCCGCGAATAGCATGGCTTTCTTTGATTTGGATTTTTTGAATTCCAAATCAAACTCTTGCAGAATTGCTATCCATTTTGAATACTTGCCCCCTAGCAACTGTCGCGACAATATATAAGTCATGGGGTTGCAATCTAATAAAATGGTAGTTTTCTTGAAGAGGACATAGTGTCGGAAGCTTTGTATCACTTGAACAGCTGCGAGGGCGAGCTTTTCAATGTAGGAGTATTTCATTTCCGTATCATTTAAGTTTCGGCTTAAATAATATATAGGATGTTCAATTCCATTGTCTTCTTGAACTAAAACCATTGCTATGGTCATAACTGTTGCAGCCAGATACAGGTTGAAGTCTTTTTGATAATCAGGAGAATACATTAATGACACTTATATTAGATATTTCTTCAAAGCATCAAAGGAAGATTGCGCGACTCGGTCCCAAACGAAGGGTACATCCTTTTTCAAAAGACGAGTATAACCTTTAGCTAGTTTGACGTAGTTTGGAATGAACCTCCTGAGGAAATTTGTTTTCCCTTAGAGTTTCTGAATCTGAAGCAGGCTTGAAGGTGGAGGCAAATCAATGATTGCCTGAACCTTGCAAGGGTTGAGAAGAATCCCATCCTTTGAGATAACGAAGCCAAGTAAACGATCAGAACTGGCACAAAACACACATTTGTGCGGATTGAGTCTTATCTTGTAATGTCGGCAACATAGAAATATTTCTCTCAAATGGCGCGGATGATTAGTCCACTTTTGCGAATGAGCTGGGAGATCATCGAGATAAGGTTGAACAATGTTTTTGATGTCATGGAAAGCATAGTTCATTGCTCTCTAAAAGGTTGCCCCTGCATTCTTCAAACCAAAGGGTAGCTTGCGATATGCGAATGTGCCCCATGGACAAATGAATGTAGTCTTTGACTGGTCTTGTGGGCGGATATTTATTTGATTATACCCGGAAAATCCATCCATGAATGAAACGATTTCGCATTTGGCACATTCATCAATTATCTGGTCAATAAAGGGTGTAGGGTAGTTGTCTTTCGGGCAAGCTTGATTTACATCCCTGTAATCAATGCACACTCTAATCGTTTCTTGTTTTTTCATCACAGGAACAATATTCGATACCCAATCGGTTAGAGGAACGGGGTCAATGAAACCAGCATCGAGGAGTTTCTCAACTTCCACCTTGATGGCAATGACTTTCATGGGGTGCACCTGCCTTAGCCACTGTCGTACCGGTTTGACATCTGGATACATCTTAATCTCATGTTTAACTATGGTTGAGTCGATACCTGGCATTTCATCATATGACCAAGAAAAGACATCTCTAAACTCGCGAAAGAGAGCGCTATATATTTCCAGTTCGGAAGAAGAACAAGATTTGCCAACATGAATGTTCTCTACAAAATCTATTTTGTTTGAGATATTTATGGCAATAGTCTCTTCGATATTGGATAGGTTTCTCTTGGAATCCACCGTGTTTATAGTATTCATCAGAAAGTCAAACACTGAAGGATGGTGTAGGTCACTGGAATTATATTCTTTCCAAGTTGGAAGATGGGAACGATGGTGGTAATCTTCCCATGGTTCCCCATCAATCATCATTGATTGAATGATTCCTTCGTCTGTAGAGTGTACTTGCGACCAAGGATCTGAAGGGGTGCCATATTCCTTAGACCTATCTATCCAAACACTTGACGAGCATTGATGCTAGTTTGCATCCCATGCTGGGAACATCGATTTCTATAATATTTCCAGTGGGGTTAGAGGAAAAACCTGCAAATGATCCATTTTAAAATTGTTTTCTGACATCTTTTGAATGGAAGATATCATATTGCAGGTTCCTACATTAGCCATTTTCGCCAAATTGGTAGGAGGCAATAGGGTAAAAGTTCCCATTAACATAGGGTCTATTAGTAGGCCTACTCCGATATTATGAAGCATGCTAGGGCTTCCATGGATCATCGAAATGCTTCCCGTAACTTGCAAACTGTTGGGGAGAAAAGTTTGTTGGTCGATGATTGTAATTCCTGCTTGAGAAGGAATGCAATTTTCCTAAAGTAGGTCGAGACAACAGCTGCCATAGCATATATCAATGGTCTTCCGAGTAGGATGTTGTAATCAAGATTCTCGTCGATGACTTCAATATCGATTTCTACTGTTTTCCCCCCCAGTTCGACTTGCAAATTACTTAGTATCCCATACGGGGTGTATGTTCGTCCATCAAATGATTTTAATGTTGCTGATGATCGCGACAAAGATGAAGACCCCAGAGTTTTCCAGCAACTCATCGACATGATACATGTTTATTCCCCCTCATCAATAATTGTTCTATGAACAGTTTGTTGAGGGCTTTCACTTGAATGAGGAAAGCTAGTTGAGTTGGTAACTGAGGGTCGTATCCTTTATGATTAAAATATACAAGATTGGAATTCGTTGGGTCAATCCCACCTATTGCTGATAATAAAGCTTGCTTTTGGGAGGGGCAATTTTGCAGTACCTCAAGATTCGACATCGCGGATGGCGATTGAGCTAAATCCTCCACTATATTATAGTGTTTTGCTGCTCGGGCATGAGGATTAAACGTCGATTTTTGTACTACTCCCTTTGGCGGTTTTATTGTTAATTTAGGAATGATGGGTGGCACGACTTCTGTTGAAGTCATTGTTGAACTACTAGGTTGATCTTTATCCTTGTTGTTCAACATCTGTGGATGCCCGTAATCTTTACTCCTTGTCATTATTAGAGTATCATTCAGTTGCTTCGAGACTGACAACATTAGCACTTGGGAAGCATTTCCGTTAGCAACCAGATTTGTTCCTGGGTTAGGAAACGGATCCGTCAGTACAACCGAGGTTTTTTAACTTTTGAAAGATTTTCTAAGTTCTTCTTTATATGGACACTCTTTGGTCCAGTGATCCTCGTCACATATATGACATGGAGTTTTTGGTTTCACATTCCCAAAAGGGTTTGCAAAAGATTTTCTAGGAGATGAGTCTCCCTGGTTTTTCTTCTTCCCTTGTTTTTTCTTCTTGCCTCCTGGTTGCTTGGTTTCTTTGTCTTTGTCTGTTGACACGACATTTACTTCCGAGGCTAGAAATTCCTCATTTGCATCTTGACTCGAAACCGTGCGGGCCTTTTTCAATGTGGCCTTTGTGGTTTTACTGCTTGTTGCACCTATCACACCATCGTCGGCATGAAAGTCTTTGTTTGATTTAGGAGGCGGAGGAACGAAGAATTCTGGTCTAGGAGCGTTAGGGATTTTATCGTAGAGCGTGCCAGACTGAGTATAGATGAAGTCTAGATATTGCGGACGAGCAATAACTTGCTCTTCAGTGATGACCCCTCCCTTTGCCACATCTTCTGTAATAGTGGGTAACAGTGACTCAATAAACCATTTAGCCAATAGCTGATCAGGAACATATGTTTTTACCATTCTACAACGACGTCGCCACTCATGAATATGATCGGATATGTGAGTGGCTTTCATTTGTTTGAAATTGGTAAGCAGCTCAGTTCCTGTTTCGTACCTGATAGGTAATTGAAAATGGGTAAAAAAGGTTGTGGCTAGGGTACTGAAGTTATCAAACGAAGTTGTAGGCAGTTTGATATACCACTTTGCTGCTGGACCAGTTAACGTGCGCTGAAAGAGGCGAAGCCGAATCGAATCATCATTGAGAGTGTTTGACGAACACCATAGATGAAAGGTCATCACATGATTCGATGGGTCTTTGTTTGGCGAATTTAGTATGTCCTAAATTGCTATTTAAAATGTCAATCTGGGAGTCGTAAACTGATGAAGTGAAGTGCACTGTATGTGCAAGATAACCCTTTCCCTAGTCTTTTGTCGTTTTTGAGTTTTTAGTTTGTTTTTGGGTTTATCTTCTGTGGATTCCCTAGTGCGAGATGGCGAAATTGAAAATGAAGTGTGAATGGTAATGGTGATTTGTAAAATGACTTTCCAAACTTAAAAATTCTCAAAAAGAAAGTTTCCAAACTGACTGTAATGAAATCAATTCTCAAAAAGAAATAAATGCATCAAAACAATGAACTAGTGACAATGGCCCAGTATCCTTACTGTTGTGTGAAAAAGAAAATAAAATCTGAACATAAAGCAACTCAAAGACTGAAAGCAAAGCAAACTATATCACACTACTTCAACCCATACTCTGACCATTCACCTTTCGACTCAGTTCGGCTATAGGAAGTAATCCTGAACAAGCTGAGTACTATTATATCTAAATTGCAGGAAATTAAATTGCATAAAAAGGAAACTAAGATTTAACTACTCATTCATATTTCAACTCTTGAAAATGACATAAGTAATTCAATCTCTAACTTGCAAGAAAGCAAACTAGATCCCACTAATTCAAGTAATATTCTGATTCTTTACTAATTGAGCCGCTTGGCTATAGAAAGGAAATCATAGACAGGTAAGTAATATGATGTCTAAATGGCAGAAAAGTAATTAAGAAAAACAAAACTTGAAAGAAATGACAATGCTGGAATTAAACTTAATAAATGAAAATCAGCAGAAAGGACAAGATGATCTCATGTCAGTAGCTATCAAAAATATGTAAATTTTCCCGGGCTACCTACAACAACCTATAAAAGAAACACTGATCAGCTTGAAAATTATGAGGAAAACATGAAATATGGACAGTGATGAACATTATAACAGCATAAAATATATACAAGTAATGACTACAAAAACAGTAAACAAAAGCAAGTAAAGAACTATACAAAGCTTTGGTGTACAGGGGCCCTCTGTCACCTTAGCCAGCCAACTACTTAATCACAAATTGGATTCAGGAACGTTGTCTTCTCATATATTGAATTGCAGAAATAAAGAAAAGGAAAGTACAACACAGTGGGCTGAAACAACAGTCAAAATTACCACTTAAAGTCTAACTATTCAGCGTATATCAATGCATTATTTATAAGTGCAAATGCTAATAACTAATTCCTAGATTTTGTGATGCCAAGAGACATGTAAATGTCCACGGCCTGAGATTTAGCGTGATCGCCATTATAATAGTTGAATCCATGGAGTGGTGGCTGCTTGATTCGGTTCGTAGGCTAGTCAACAGTTGTGCCAATGCCTCTAGAAATGAAGGATCGTGCCACGCAATCCTTCACGTGTGCCAAAACAGAGCCGTGCCACCGCAAAATTCCTCATTTGGCCCTTCCTTTGACCGTCGTTGACCATGACTGTTTATGAGCGATTTGGCTGATCTGAGAGGACACACTCCATGTACACGTCACCTGCATCCTGCCCATGTGGCTGGTTTCTCCATTGGACACCTGTAGCATAGCTTTTGAGAAAATGGCTGCGAAAACGCGGGCTGGCTGCGGAAAGTGACAAGTTTCTGTAGCTACTTGAACAAAAAATCTAAACCAAACAACAGTTAGAAACATAGTTAGGAAACCATTTCGTAAGCTCTTTTTAGCCTAATATGCAATGATTTGATAGCTGGGTGGATGAAGTAAATGGAAAAAGAAGGCTGAAAGGATATAGAGGGAAGTGCAGGTTTGGGACTCAACATACCCCCACTGTGAAGGTGTTGCATGTCCTCATGCAACCAAAATTTAGACATTCCCCTCTAGTCCATGTGTTCTGATGCTTCTGCTAGGACATATAGCCCTCTTTTCTTCTTCTTTGGTGCTACCACCATCCTTGGTTTCCTTATTAGACATCTGAATCTGAGATTGATCAATGCTCTGCTCAACTTTTTGCACTTTTTTTTTTCAGTTTCTTGTTTTTCTTTTGCCATAGTCCCAAATGAAGCATGGTGTTATCATGAATAATTTTCTCTACTTTTCTCTGTTCCTTGAGTGTTTCATTTTCCTGCTTGATATGCCTGTTTAGGACCTCTAATTCAAATACCTCCTGTTTTAAGGACTGAACTTGTGCATCTAGTGGCAGAGTTGTACTCGGACCTGCATCTGATTTTTCCAATGATTCCAAGTAGTCATATACCTTCTATTGACTAGGATCTATTTCAGGTGTCTTTCTTGGATTGAGCTCGAAATCTGGTGGAGGAGGAGGACTGTTCTCTAGCTCTGGCCGAGAAGGGCTTTCATCAGGTGGGGGACTAGTTTCAATACTTGGTTGAGGACTAGGTGAAGTATCGCCAGCTGGAGTTTTCTCAGGTGTCTCCCCACCCAAATCGATGAAGTGGGGCCATTTTATTTGTGTTTTATTCCACTTCCCTCTTAACCTGTGGCTTCTCCTCAAGAATGGTGGACTAGTACTCTTTTCTTGTATACTATGTTTCCCTTTTTCCTTTTTCTTTGCTATAGCAGCTTGAAGATGTACTATTCTTTCTGACAGTGGTTGATAATCCTCCTCTATGGATGGCTCAGGTGATTGGTAGACTTCTTGGATGGTCCTTTTACCTTTATCTTTCCTTTGTTTCTTGTCTTTAGTTCTGTTTTCCTCTTCTTGTTGACCAACTTCTTGAGTTTTTGTAGTAGGGGAGTCTTGGACTAGAGTGCTTTTTTCTCTCCTCCTAATTTTTCTTGGTGTCTTTGGTGTACTACTTTCAGAGGCCTCAGATGGCTCTTGGAAGTAGTTTCTTATCAAGAATTTTTCCCAGGTATCTTTGTTTTTCCTTAGTTGGTCCTCAATGAGAATTTTTATAAGTCCATGATGATATAGAAGAGGTTCTATATTGCTTATGTGTTTTTGGACTGTAATACTCATCTTTTTCAAACTCAATAGCAAGAAATAAAGCAAATTAAGAGTCTGATTCTCTAAGAAATTCATCAGCAGTCTAGCATGGTACATATACATCGAACCAAAGTGGCCTTCACAAGTGACAAATTTTTGGATAACTAATAGAAAACTGGCCCATTCTTCCTTCAATGCATGAACAGGTATCCCTTTAGTAAACATAGTGGTGTCCATACCTGGGTTTCTTAGCATAATTCTCCATGCCTGTCCATCCACGCTTTTGTTTTTGAACCATCGCTCACCTTCTTGAGGTAAGCCTGTGGCAGTTTCTATTATTGTCTCGGTCACCGTGAGCTTCAAATCTCCAATCTCCACCATTTGACCATCGAAAGACCATTCAAAAGCCTTGGTTACCTCTTTGTTATAGCCTTTGAACTTCTGTATGAAGCGTAACCATTTGGCTTTCCTCAGCAAATCCTTTGCTTGAGGGTAACCTTCTAAATATTTCGGTCCTTCTGGCTCTGCCCTTAGTAATTCTCCCATTCCTTTCTCTGTTTTAAATTTCAACTGAGGATGCAATTGCGTATAAGGATTTAGCAGAGGTAGGTAGCTCGGTTGCAGGGTTTGTTGGAAAATGCAGTGGCTGCAATCGGTTGCAGGTAACGGGAATGCCTCAGATTTCAGGCGGAACAGAGGGTAAGCAATCACAAATAACTTCACAATTTGAAATGCGTGTATATGAAATGAAGACCTTTAATGAAATGGTAAGTGAACGGAGTGGAGGCGAGATTTTAATTAACGACTGTGTACGGGATATTACATGTTTTGATAGATGGCTGCGGAAAATGCGGTGGAGAGGACCTGTAGAGGGATTGGTCACATCTCATGAGCGCAGGTAGCAAATGAAAGTGCAGTCAACTTGAGTTTAAACCTGAAAAATCCATCATGAGACCATTAAGGAATAAATGCATGGTGTGCGGAGTAATATCATGGCATAGGAGTGGAAAATGGAGCTATCATATTGAATCATTGCACATAGTAGAACTTTTTCATGGTTTGATAACTATGCATAATCATGACTTTAATTATTATTTGATAAAAAGTTTTGCTCACAACATTGGAAACTTTTTCATTTCTTGCCCATAGATTTTAACCAACTGTTCTTTCTTGATGTCTTGGAGATGCCCCATGTCTTCATGGCAATTGCTCAATTACGCCTACATTTTCATGATTTTTGCACTAACATTTTGACTGTGAATTTTGCAAAACAAAGTGGTGGTAGCTGCAGAAATCGTTTCTAGCTGCAAAAATTATTTATGGCTGCGGAAACTAGGACAACACCCACTTAGCTGAACAAAGATAGTTAGAAAAGAACTAATTGAGTGAAAATAGTCTTGAAAGGAACTTTTATTGATGAAATGAAAATGAAATGAGTGGAATCGAGTGAATGAGATGGAAATGGAGTGAAATGGAAAATGAGATGGAGTGAAGTGAATGAGATGGAGATGGAGTGAAATGGCAAATGAGGTGGAGTGAAGATGGAAAAAGAAGGAGAGGAGAGAGAGAATTTTTTTTTGGAAAATATAGAGTCTCAGGTATCCCTGATTTTCACTCTATATTTTCTATATAAGACTGCCAATCTATGATTGGCTTTCAGGCTTATACAATTTTATTTATTTATTTATTTATTTTTTTTATAACTGAAAGAAAGCAAAGGCTAGGTGTGGGGAAGAAGGATTTCTCCACTAGCCTTATTGCAGAATTCTCTTGGAACATCTTGACAAATTCCTCTTTTGAGAGTGGCTTATGATAAATTTTCAATCGGTGGCCATTCACAATAAGAGGAATATGAAATTCATCAATCGTTTTGATTCTTACTGCTCCATTGTTAAAGACTTTGTCAATTTCATATGGCCCAAGCCAATGGGTCTGAAATTTACTTTTGAAGTCTTTGAACTTGGAATCAAATAGTAGCGCCCAATCTCCCTCTTGAAACTTTTTCTCTTTGATGTATCTGTCATGCCACTTAGCCCTTTGATGTTGAACTAGATCAGTCCTTAAAATTGGTTCTTGTATGATCTCATCTAGCTCATTCAACTGCTCCATTCTGTGCTTTTGGGCTTCTGATAGATTCATCCCCAACTGGACTTCCATCTTGAAAGTCTTGACTTGAAACTCAATGGGGAGCATGACTTCTTTCCCATAAACAAGTTCATAGGGAGAATGTCCTCTTGTATTCCTCCATGTAGTTCTGTAGGCCCATAAGGCTTCAGGAAGCCTTTCTGCCCAATCTCTTCTATGTAGATGAATAGTTTTGGTGATGATACTCTCAAGCACTTTGTTTGTAGACTCCACTTGGCCATTTGCTTGCGGATGGTAAGGAGTAGATTTTCTGTGCTTGATTTTGTATTCTTCCATCAGCTTCTCCATCAAGTTAGATGTAAATTGACTTCCTTGATCTATCACAATTTCTCTTGGAACACCAAAGCGAGTAAAAATATCCTCATAAAGAAAACTAACAACTGAATTTTCAGTAGCAGCAGATAATGCTTTGGCTTCTACCCATTTAGTGACATAATCAATGCATACCAATATATACTTCTTTTGCTTAGATGGTGGATTAATAGGTCCAATGAAATGTAAAGCCCATTTTTCAAATGGTTCGATGAGTACCTGTGGTTGTAATGGAATTTCATTTGAAAGAGTCGGTCTCCCAACTCTTTGGCAGCTGTCACACCTTCTGACATATTGTTTTGCATCTTTGAAAAGGGAAGGCCAATAATACCATAAAGAAAGGATTTTATAGGCCGTCCTTTTGTCAGAAAAGTGTCCATCGCATGGTTCATCATGACATGCCTTGAGGATATTAGGCATTTCATCTTCCCGAACACATCTTCTGATCACACAATCTAGCCCTGTTTTAAACAATTCATTAGAAATCCATGAATAATTTGAACTCTCCTGAATAATTCTTCTTTTTTCACTTGGAAATAAATGTGGAGGTAGCTTTCCTGTAACCAAATAGTTAGCAATATCTGCATACCAAGGAGTCTTAGTAGTTACTGCAAATAAATACTCATCTGGAAACTTATCCTCTACAGGAGAACCTTCATTAGTATTTTGGATTCTAGACAAGAAATCAGCTACTATATTTTGTTTCCCTAGTCTATCCAACAAAGTAATATTAAATTCTTGTAAAAGTAAAAGCCATCTTGTAACTCTGCCATTAGTAACAGGTTTGTTCATTAGATATCTAATTGCAGAATGATCAGTATGGACAAAAGTTTCATAGCCTGTTATATAATGTCTAAACTTATTGATTGCATGAACAACAACT
>APFE031163280.1:1989-39433 GCA_000404065.3 Pinus taeda | reverse complement strand
TCCTCAATGTAGATGTGATGAATGCAAGTCTTGGGGTCAATACCTTTCATATCGGTATACTCCCATGCAAATGCAGTATAATGTTTTTTCAAGATTTTGGTTAGCTCTTCCTGTTGTGATTTTTCCAAATTTTTGTTGATATTCAATGTTTTTCCTGGAAAGATCTCAATGGAGGAACTACCAAAGTCTTCCATAGAGAAAAGGGAAATTTGTCTAGATGATAGATACTCAATGTCAAAATCCAACTGAAATTGTGTGTGGTCATATTCTGAAGATGTTTCAAAGTTTTCTAATGTGTTCAGAATTTGACTATCTTCACTGATCTCAGAAATGGTAAAGACAGATTGTATAGTATCTTCATCATCAAGCCCACTCATTATCTCCTATTTCTGTAATTTCTTTTGCTGGAGGATACAAATTGAACTTCTTTGTCAAATTACCATCAGAAATATACATATCCCCAGACCTACAACTGATAAACGCATCAGCTGTGGCTAGCCAAGGTCTTCCTAAGATGAGAGGGTGTCCTCCTAAATTACTCTTGGGAGTTAAAATCATGAAATCTACTAGATATTCCCAAGAGTCTAAGGAGACTGATATGTCTTCTAATACAACATCTGGTTTAAAAATTGATCGATCTACAAGTTGCAATAAAGTAGGTGTAAAAAGAAGATTAGGAAGTTTTAGCTGTTCCATAGTCTGTCTACTCATGATGTTGATAGTAGCCCCTAAATCAATCAAAGTATTTGGAATTTCTACCCCATTGATATGGGTTTTGACAAGTGGACTACCGGGATCTACATACTTCTGCATAGTAATTTCCCCATCATGATATCTACAATTTTTCCTACCAGGCGGATTCTTCTTGTATCTCTAAGTTTCCTTCCTGGTGTTTTAAGACTCAACTCCTTTATTGTTTTTGCTAGAATAGGAATCTCTCTAATGGCTTGTAACAAGGGAATCTTGATAAAGACATTCTTCAATTCATCTAGAAAATCATAGTCCGGCAACAAGATTTGTTTTTCCACCCCTTTGTCAATTTGTAATCTTTCAGGAAAATGAGGTGTGGATGAAGATGCAGGTTGCTCAACAATAGGAGTTGTGGGGGTTAACTCTTTTTCTTTTTCTTTCTGAGTGCTTGGGTTTTGAAGAGATGCTTCAGAACCTTTATTGGCTTCAAGAGAATCTTCCTCAGAAATGCTTTGCTTTTGGGCAGCTATAGAAGGTTTATCTAAGACTCTACCAGATCTGAGTTGTACATCATTGAGAGGAACAATCATATGGGTAGGAAATTGTTGACCTTCTATTATGTAAGCATTTTGAGGGTTTTTATTATTGGGGTTTGGTAATGGCTGGGAAGGAAGTTGATTTGGCTTCTGTTGGAACGGAAGCAAGAGCTGAGAATTTGGATTCTGTTGAGAAGGTTGTTGTTGTTGTGGAAATGGCAATGATAGTTGTGGATTTTGGTTTGGAAGTTGTGGAGCTTGTTGGTTTTGAAAAGATGGAGGATATTGATAGAATTGAGCAAAATCTCCCATAAGGATTTTTCATACCTTGTACCCATGATTGAAATGGATTTTGTTGTTGGGGCCAAGGTTGTTGCCAAGGATTCCAATTTGGTGGGGTTTGAAATTTCATAGAGTTGTTAAACCCTTGGTTTTGTTGCCCCTGCCAAGGTCTCCTTGCAACAAAATAGAGAGACTCAATTGTATTTGGATCTTCTTGAAAGAGCTTTGAGCCCAGGAACTGAAGGACAATCCTTGGTCTCATGATTCTCTGAACAAATCACACATGTTTCTATAACTTTTGCATCCAACGGACATTCCCTTAGAGCATGTTTCTTTCTACATTTTGGGCAAAAGATAGCTACTTCAGCTTCTGGTTTCTGCTTATTGTGTATCTTAAGATTTTCTAGTTGCTCACTCAGACTCCCTAAGATATTAGTTTTGAATTCATCAAGCACATTGCCAATCTCAGCCCTACTTACTGATCCAATTGCAGATTTGTTTGCTCTAATGAGAGAAGGATCTCTAGGCCCTTTCCCAGTTTTTGGTTTTCCCCTAGAGAGATGGACACATAGCTCTGCTATATCATGAAGTGGAAGTTGAGATATATCTCTTTTTCCCATCATGTTCAAAATATCTATCCATTCATCTCTAATGGCTTTTAATAGAAGGGCTTTCAAGGTTTCTTCATCGAGGTTACTCATTTTTGATCTTTTGAGGTTATACTGAAATCTTTCAAGTAGATCCTCCAGGTTTTCATCCTCTTTTTGGACCATTTTGAATACCTCGTCCTTATGATTGGTGGGCATGCAATAGTCTAGGTATCTATCCAAAAAGGTTTGTTTCATATCATTCCAAGTCCTAATGGATTGGGTAAGTAATCCCATGAACCATTTCAAAGCTGCTCCTTTCAATGTTGAAGGGAACAGTTTGAGTTTTTAAGAGTCTTCCAGATAATCATAAGTTCGACACACGACCTCAAGCTCAAATAGAAATGTTTCAAGATCCTCATTTCTTAACCCATGAAATTTTGGGAGGACAGATGGTGAAATATTTTTCATTGTTGCTCGAGAATCCTCATCGACTATAGGAAATCTGAATGAGTTATCTCCATCCCTATTTCCCCCATTGTTACCTCTACCTCCTCCATTGTTTCCTCCTCCCCCTCCTCTACCTCTACCTCTACCAAATCCATTAACTACCTCCTCTGTCACGATAGATTCATCAGAGACTTCAGAGTCCTCTGGTTCCTCTACTAATGGCGAACGAGGAGGAATTTCTCCCTCTTCTTCCTCAGGTGATTCTACTTCTTCAATTACAATGTGTCTCCCTGTAGAAGGAAAGAAAGGATCTTTTCCCAATTAAGATTTGATGGATGGTGTGGGAGAGTCTCCTAATACAACTACTGCCTCTTGAACTCTAGGAATCCTAAGGCTAGGAGTATGAGTTGCAGATGATGGAGGTGTCTCTTATCTATTCCTTGAAGTAGATGGAGTTGTAAAAATCGAACTCTTGGCTCTAGCTAAAAACCTTCCCCTAGAATCTCTTGCTCTATGCATGTCATTTTTTTTTTGTTTTTCTTCAAGTCGGCTAATAATTCTCTTTCTGATCTTCCAGGTCACTCTAGGTGCAAGAAGAGAGCATACTCAAGAAACTATTAAACCAATAACTTTCTCTTTTTTGATCCTCTAGGTCACATTACGTGCAAGAGGAGAGCATACTCTGAGAGGTTATCAATTTTCCTTCCTTGAAATTTTTTTATTTATATTTTTTTTAAGAAATTGGCTACCTAGTTTCACTTCCCCGGCAACGGCGCCAAAATGTTTGGCGAATTTAGTATGTCCTAAATTTCTATTTAAAATGTCAATCCGGGAGTCGTAAACTGATGAAGTGAAGTGCACTGTATGTGCAAGATAACCTTTTCGTTAGTCTTTTGTCGTTTTTGAGTTTTTAGTTTTTTTTGGGTTTATGTTCTGTGGATTCCCTAGTGCGAGATTGCAAAATTGAAAATGAAGTGTGAATGGCAATGGTGATTTCTACAATGACTTTCCAAACTTAAAAATTCTCAAAAAGAAAGTTTCCAAACTGACTGTAATGAAATCAATTCTCAAAAAGAAGTAAATGCATCAAAACAATGAACTAGTGACAATGGACCAGTATCCTTACTGCTGTGTGAAAAAGAAAATAAAATCTGAACTTAAAGCAACTCAAAGACTGAAAGCAAAGCAAACTAAATCACACTACTTCAACCCATACTTTGACCCTTCACCTTTCGACTCAGTCCAGGTATACGAAGTAATCATGAACAAGCTGAGTACTATGATATCTAAATTGCAGGAAATTAAATTGCATAAAAAGGAAACTAAGATTTAACTACTCATTCATATTTCAACTCTTGAAAATGACATAAGTAATTCAATCTCTAACTTGCAGGGAAGCAAAATAGATCACACTACTTCAAGTAATATTCTAATTCCTTACTAATTGAGTCGCTTGGCTATAGAAAGGAAATCATAGACAGGTAAGTAATATGATGTCTAAATGGGAGAAAAGTAATTAAGCAAAACAAAACTTGAAACAAATGACAATGCTGGAATTAAATTTAATAAATGAAAATCAGCAAAAAGGACAAGATGATCTCATGTAAGTAGCTATCAAAAATATGTAAATTTTCCCAGGCTACCTACAACAACCTGTAAAAGAAACACTGATCAGCTTAACAATTATGAAGAAAACATGAAATATGGACAGTGATGAACATTATAACAGCATAAAATATATACAAGTAATGACTACAAAAACAGTAAACAAAAGCAAGTAAAGAACTATACAAAGCTTTGGTGTACAGGGGCCCTCTGTCACCTTAGCTAGCCAACTACTTAATCACAAATTGGATTCAGGAACGATGTCTTTTCATATATTGAATTGCAGAAATAAAGCAAAGGAAAGTACAGCACAGTGGGCTGAAACAATAGTCAAAATTACCACTTAAAGACTAAATATTCAGCGTATATCAACGGGTTATTTATAAGTGCAAATGCTAATAATTAATTCCTAGATTTTGTGCTGCCAAGAGACACGTAAATCTCCACGGCCTGAGATTTACCGTGATGGTCATTACAACACTTGAATCCATGGAGTGGTGGCTACCTGATTCGGTTTGCAGGTTGGTCGACAGTTGTGCCAATACCTCCAGAAATGAAGGATCGTGCCACGCAATCCTTCACGTGTGCCAAAATAGAGCCGTGCTACCGCAAAATTCCTCATTTGGCCCTTCCTTTGACCGTGGTTGACCATGACTGTTTATGAGCGATTTGGTTGATCTGAGACGACACACGCCATGTACATGTCACCTGCATCCTACCCATGTGGCTGGTTTCTCCATTGGACACCTGTAGCATAGCTTTTGACAAAATGGCTGCGGAAACTCGGGCTGGCTGCGGAAAGTGACAAGTTTCCGCAGCTGTTTGAACAAAAAATCTAAACCAAACAACAGTCAGAAACATAGTTAGGCAACCTTTTGATAAGCTCTTTTTAGCCTAATATGCAATGATTTGACAGCTGGGTGGATGAAGTAAATGGAAAAAGAAGGCTGAAAGGGTATATAAGGAAGTGCAGGTTTGGGACTCAACAGTCTTCGCCTGGATTTCCATTAAATTTAGTAATATCCGACGGAAGTTTATGCGGAATCACCGGCCACCAAGGGGCGTAGGCAATTGGATCGTTCATTAGTCGACTTAGATATAGTAACTCTAGAGTTGCCACGAAAGGCAACTGTTGATTCAATCTTGGTTGATCATACCCAGGATAAGACAGAATTGTTTGAGCAGTCGGTCTTTACATACCAGCAAAATGCATTTGATGTTGGTAACTTTGGTAAGGTTGATGGGCATAACCATTATGATATGGTTGATACTGCTACCCATTACTTGCAAAGATTTGTTGCTCATATCCTTGGTAAGCCTGCTAGAATTGTGGTTGTTGGTATTGCACCAGCCATTGTTGTGAAGCCATGGACTCTGTCCAGCACTGACTGTTGACCAAGATGGGAATTGGTGTTCCCCATTTGAACCTGTGCCATTTCACTAGTGGGTGACTGTGGTTGTGTCGGAGGTACAAGAGATTGTTGTATTGGTGACGCTTGCACTTGCGATACTGCCACAATAGCCAGTGTAGTGGGGACATTTGTCATAGGTGAACTTTGTTGTATTGAGCATACAACTCTTGGTTGTTGAGACAGGACTGGGACCCAACCGCTAGTTGTGATTCCAACATAACCCAAATTTTGTTGCGAAATCATGCATGGTTGTCCTTCTGGGGAAGAAAATGAAAGGGTATATGGCCCTCCATACGACGATAATCTAGTGCTCAAAGGAATAATTTACCTTTGGGGACCAGTTTGCCCCAATTGACCTTGTGACGGATCAATTTGTCGAGACCAATGTAAGAGATTCCAGATATAATTCTAGACGAACAAACGGGAACAGTCCATACTGTCAAAATAGTCCCAGGATGGACTCCATCCAGTGATTGAAAGCTAGTTGGGACAGATGGTACGCCAGCAAACATTGTCGGAATAGCAGAAGGAGCTTCCGCCGTTGCTGTGTCGGGTTACACAGTCCTTGATGTTGACAGTTGTTCAGACATGTTTAGTCTATCCAAACGATTCCTCAGTGATTCTTTAGGAACTTCCGAGGGTGGGTGAATATTTTCTGATAAAGAAGGATATAGGGCGATCCCAGCTCCAAGTTGCGTTGGAGTGCTATATGGAGGATCTTCCACAATCTCTTCTATGGCAATCAATCCAAGAGGAAGAGGCAGACCGTCAGGTCCGTAAAATATTTCTGTTGCCGAAGAAGATGTAAGTTCTGCAGCAGCAGATAGTTGGGGAGTAACACCTTCCGAATAGGCTGTAGACGGAGCTGGTTCAGGAATAGAAGTGTTAACTGTCACACTAGGATCAGTTGTAATGTCCTTTTGTTGTTGAAGAATTTCTTCTGTAGAGGCAGGGATTCCAGAAATGTTCAAAGTAACCGAAGTCTCTGAGGATGTTGGGGTGATTGCTCCAACCAACATAGGGGACTTTTATCCAGTTAAACGAGTTCGCTTCGTCCGGAATGGCTTCGCTTCCGGAGTCAATGATGGTTGACTCGTAAGCCTCTGCGAACGACGGGGTTTTGATTGACTTTCTTCCACGATTGCGGATTACTTGTTCAACTCAAAATAAAAAGGGAAAAATGTTTTTCGAATTAAATGAATTTTAGACGCTTTGACACAACCTGCTTTTTTAATTTTAAAGAGTCGAGAAAAAACAAAAGATGACTCTAGTTGCCTTCAATTTTTATTGAGCTTGAAGTGACAAGCACTCAGAGGACCTTTTCCTTTAAGGAGTCTGAAAAGGAGCAAAATCGACTTCTCTAGAGATCTAGGCAGAGAAGATTACCAAACCAATCGTAAAATTGCAGAATACTTTTTCCGGTACGGTAGTCAATTTTCCCGAATGCTGTGTTCGGTGCATTATGATTGATAGGGCAGCAGACACAGCTTCCTAAGGATAAAGGATGCAGCCTATTGTGGTCTCCCAATATATATGCAACGGTACGTGGGAGCACAAGTCTGTACTGGCACTTGCCATCTCAAAGTGGAGGAATCACCCAACCAACACTGAAGGCAACGGTTACCAGGCTTTATGATGCCGGAATACGTCTCTAGCCTAGACCTCTAGATGTTGTGCATTAAGTTCCAAGCGTTGTTAGATTCATTGGATTTATTTTAAGTTGATCTTGCTTAATAGTTTGCCTCTTAGGTTCACCATGTGATATATGTATAATTCCTAAAATGTAGTCTAAGATGATAAACAAACGTTTTATCTTCTTTCAGTAATGAAAATCCTAGCTACTAAAGGGAAGAAAGTCAAGCATCGTTTCTTCACAAAGCACAGAGCACACGCTAAAATGCACAGTCCTAAATCAAGCCAAGCATTCAAAATGAAAATGCACATGCAAGTATTTGTTTTTCAGCTCTCTTAATGTGTGAATGACGTTAAGAAATCTATGTGCAAAACTGAATTAATTTTAAAGTGTCTGTACTCAACAAAATTCTTTTTCAAAATGAAGTGAAAACAAGAGAGACACTTTGAGATTTTGAAATGGAAATTGTTTTTCGACACTTTAAAACTGATAATTCAAATCCTATGCAATAGTAACTATATAATCGACTATCTAAAACAATGGAATTCCTTTCTAAAAATGAAAACGACAGCTACGACACTTTCAAATCTAGAGGCGACAGTTCGACTATGCTACTTTTTGCAAAAGAGAACCAAAACGACACACAATACATAAAAAACATTTATAGTTCTTGGCACTAAGGAGGTGGAATAATGCAAGAGAAGGGGGTTTTCATAGAAGTGCACTGACTACAGACAACAAAATTCTTGAATAAGATTGAAAACAGTGAGAAAAATCCACAGTCGGAGGGTAAAGTCAATCCTCCCTGACCATCGCACCTATTACACAGTGAACTCAGTATGCAGCGCACCTACTCCATTCGGGAAGTGCGATGCATACAGGCTTCCTTGAAGGCAGGGTGCGATGGTAGCAGCGTGAGACATTGAATGATATTTCACTCACAGTTTGCAATCTAGTTCAGGTGTTTAGGCCGAATAAGTAAGGATCAATGTACGTAAAACGCAGGGGTGATCTAAGAGGTTACTAGAGCCACCACTTAGGGCAATTAGATTGCTTGCAGATCTATTGTTTAATTCCTAAACAAAACACGGAGATTGACTGAAGCAGCATTGATCTACTTTGCATTTGTATGACAAATGCAGTTCAAAGGTTAGCTGGCTTGACTTCAGGCTCCCTCTGTATGTTTATAAAAGAAACAAGGATAGATAGGCTAACAAGTAATCTAGTCATTCCCCAGCGGAGTCGCCATTTTATTATACGGGAATAGTGTCCACTCAGATGCTGTTATTCCCACTAAGATGGGTGGCTATCTTAGAAACAAACAATCAAAGTCTACTATTGATTCCTTTTATGAAAATAGATGAGAAGAGAACCAAGAGGGCTAACCTGAGTCTTGCACTCGATTTCCCCTCCTTCTTCATACAGTTTTGCCACTTCTTCTTTGTCTGCCCAACTTCAAAAGGACCTGTGGAATCACATCAACATACTACTATGCAAGAAACAAGGATCTAAATTCATAATTAATGTGGGATCAGATGTGCATTAACCATATACATGTATATATAAACAAGTACACAAGAATATGGAAGGAAACAAGAATATCTTTATTCAGATGAAAAGTAGCAAGAAGATTACAACCATGTGCTCTGACCCAGCATCATCCTCCAGCTAAGAAGCCCTTCTTCACCTCAAGCAAAGTTAGATCACCCAACACTGTGAATGTACACCAGAATACTAATAGCACTTCTCTATAAGATACAAAATTCTAGGCCCTGGATCTCTGTGATGAGGGATCCATATATAGGTAATTACAGAGAGGTGAGTCATCTTTTGGGATCTTGATTAGTATCTTCTCTCTAATAGTTCCAGCTTCCACTTGGAGAATGATGATCTCTTACTCATCCCTGGTTGAAAATGGAGTGGCAAGTGTCAGAGGGGAAGCTTTTGGAAGATTCCATGATCTTCCACCTCGAATTTTTGTCCCTTCCATTTGTCCATTCGTGACCATCGCACCCTACAGAGGAGCAATTCAGTATGCATCTCACCCTGTACATTGGGAAGGTGATATGCATCGCACCCTCTACATTGAGCTTTCAGTATGGTCCAGTTTTGACCATTTATGGGCAGTTTTCAGTGGAGAACATCTGGGAGATGATGTAATCAGTTGACCTTGTTCCTTTAGGCAGTGAAGCAACACTTTTAGGGACTTAAGAGCCGTCAGTTTATGGACATTTATGATTGGGGTTGAAGTGCCCAAAAATGTCTATAACACTAACATATAACTTTGATTTTGGAGAGTCATGCCCTCCATTATTAGGGTCTTCTAACCTGGCTAATTCAGATTCAATATTTCTGATGGATTCTTCGTCATTCTTTTTATTTTACTTAGCTGATTATATCATCCTATGCTTAAGGCATAAAATGTTACTAGCCAGGTGTTCCGCTGATGAGCTTTCTTCGGTCTATGAGCTATCCTACCATATTTCTTTAACAATTCTTTGAAAGTCCTCATACCTAAAATATGTCGAATTAAATTTGAAAGGTTCCCATGTTTTTGGAGAAATACTTGCTATTTCTAAAAATATAAGAGAATGATCCGATATTCCCCCTGGGCTAACCCATTTCCTAATCATTTCAATCTTATCCACCAATAGTTCCTTGATTAGGAATCAATCAAGATGCCTTGTTAACATATCATCCCCAATTATTCAATTTCTTTAAGTTGGTTGAATACGAGCTACTCCTATATCAATAAGTTTGTTATTCTCTAGGATCTATTCAAAAAAGTCAGTGAGGGAATCTACCTGTGCATGGCTTCCCCAAGATATTGCATGGCCCATGGAAAAATTTAAATCTCCCCCCAAAATTATGTTGTCAACCTGCAAAGAAACAAGATCCATAAATGCTTCCAAGAACAACACACAATTGTGACATGGACCATATATATTAACAATCCTAATGTTAATCCCCAATTCTTTAGAAAATACATCCACCATTAGAACACCTTCCCTCCCTCAAATATTCATTAACTTCATCGATCTATAGTTTATGCCTACAACAGTGCCTCCAGATCTACCTCACATGCCTAAGGCATGGAAGATACAACCCAGTTTGATAGCTTCCAAAAGTGATTTAATATTTCCATTGTTCCTAAGCATCCCTTGTAGAAAGATCACATCCAACTTCTCCAACTCTAATAACCTCCTGAGGGCTATTTTTTTGCAAGGCTAGCCAACCCTTTGTAGGTAAATGATGACCACTTCATCGGGAAACCATTTCCAAGTTTCCTTTTTCTCTAATAACCCCATCAAGTGATAATTGTTTACCTTGTGCTACATCCATACTGGTCTTATAAATGATTTCAATATATAGCACTACCTACCTTGAGAGGTTTTGGGAGTATTCGTAGGACATGAGATACATGAGATATCTAAGCCTTGACCAAAAACTATGGGATGTTTGGATAATGATCTTAGGTTATATCTATGGCTTTTATTAGAACCAGAAGAGGTATCCTCCATCGCGAGCATTGATACCTAGGAGACTACATGGATGGTAGGAAAAGGAGCCGGAAAACATACAGGAACTAAGACCGAGGGAGAAGCAATCAATTTTTCACATAAATATAACCTTTATTTATGTGAAATATTATAATAAAAATTCACATAAAATAATAAAAATTGGGACACTAAACTAAAATATGCATTATGGCCAAATAGAATAACCACAAAAATATCAACATGAAATTCCCCATTTCAATTTGTGTATGGTACTTCAACTTTATATCTCAACTAGTTAGCCCTACCTATAGCCAAACTGCTACATGATACTAAAGAAGAACCGAATTCTTTGACAAGGAGGATGAATCAATTCGTAGACTTACAAGAAGATAGGGAACAAGTAAAAGAAAACATACGAAGTACCAAGAAAATATGAAGTGTATTTTTTATCGAGGGGAAAAGAATAGAGAATTCTAGTAGGGAGACATAGTGCTAAAGTGGGACAATAGGCGAGAAAAAATGGAAGCATGGAAAATTTGATGCTTTGTGGTTTAGGCCATTTAAAATTATAGATGACAAAGAGTGAAATATATTTCTACTAGATAACTTTGATGGTGAACTTCTATCATAGCAAGACAATATGCAAACGAGAAGAACGATGGATTAAATGAGATATTAAATTCAAAGGATGGGATAGAGAGATAAGTGCCCAGAGAGGGGACAATTTATGAATCTCAAGCATGGGTAACCCTTAGAGATGTAGGTCGAGAAGAGGAAACTTGTTTCTCTATATTCTTGTCCATCCCCTTTTGTTGTCGAACCAAAATGTTTTGTGGCTTCTGGTTTATGACATTTAGGCCTTCTCTATTCCCATGTGAACCTTTATTCCCATGGAAAGGATATGCTACTATCTTATATTTTGCAAGAAGTGGACATTCTTTGTAGAGATGCCCAACTTCATGACACCACCTACATTTAAATGGTACCTCCTCATAGTCAAATTTCTGCAATCTAGAGATCCCCCAGCATTATAGCTTCAAGCTTTCCACCAACCCCTCTTTGGTGTCCATATGAACCAAAATACGTGAAACCACCATCTTGCCTGATTCTACAAGATATCTATCATAATCTAAAAAAAAACCCCAAATCATTGCCATTACGTCTGAAGATATCTTCAGTCCAAAATTGAAGAGGCAAACCTGGCATTCTTACCTAGACTAGTCTGGCCCTTAGTTGTTCTCTCTCTAGGTCAAATAGAAGTGACCATCTATTCAACATAACATGGACCATTTCTATATACCAAAATTTCATCAATACGCATGATATGTGTTCAACCCTAATGAAACATAAAGGAAACCATCCCCCAGTCATTGTCACCATAGTCGGAAATTCTTCCAAAATCTGAGCCCAAACCTAGATGACCCATTTCTTCATATGCACTATAGTGTAATTTCTCCCATGAACCCTCCATACTAAAACAAAATCTGTTGTGTCCATGACTTCATCCAATTTGATGTCTTTCCCTAGGACTAGAAATCTCCATCTCTCTCTAACTTTAGTGCTCTTTGATTTCTTTTCTCGCTTCTTCGGAGTACCCTCATCAGAATTTCCAATATCTTACGAGGGGATTTCTGCAGAATTTCTAACCCTAGCCTTCACCTGATGACAATTAGAATTACTAACTGATCTCCCATCAAAACATCCTGAGGTATGAACTGTAGATATTTTCTGGAGACCTTAAGTTATATGGATTGTTCCAATTCTCTGTTCCTAGCCATAATCCGCAATGTATTCATACCCAGAGGGTCCCAGTCCAGCATTTTGTTCAGATACCCTTGCATTCCCATCTCTATTGGGGGTTCCAAAGATATGATCTTCTTCTTGAGTAGGGTTTAAGCATTTCTCTAGAAATTGTAAGGACAATGGGGATGGGACCGAAAGATCTGGCTACTACACTACATAATCCAATATAGGATCTGCTAAATTCCCTGTGCACTAAAACCATAGTGAACTTTTCCTAGATGCCAGCAATAGTTTTTTAAAACCTAGGGTTGTGGGACTTCCGTAAACCTCCTTCAAAGAATACCTAGATGAGGTGACATACATAGTTGGTGCCCCATCTAATCTTGGTATCTCCATATCTGAATGATGAGGTGGAAACTCTATCCCGCTTGGCACAAAATCTAAGGGATCTGAAGAATAAACTACCATCTCTTCATCCATCTGTTGAAGCCCCGAAAATCAGGTCGACAACAAGGGGGATAACCACCCGGTCAGGACCTTGGTTGACAGCTCCTTATCCGTTTGGTATAGCGGGTCCAACTGGGGATAATGGGACCAGTTTCCCAATCTAAGGGTGTGTGTGTGTGCAGGATCGGATGTTGCAGATCTAAAAGTTCCTATTTAAACTATTTTAGTCTAGCTCTATGCTATTGTAATCTAATGAAAACAACACATCTAATCTATGCTAACCCAGGATGTAATTCTTCTATTATGCGATCTGAAGAGATTTCAAATAATAACTGGTAATAAAGATCATTCAGCAATTATAAGAATGGAAATCAATTAAGATGAACCACTTTGCATAAAAAGTTAGGCAAAACAGTTGTGAACAGCATATCGCATATAAGTTATTCACACATTAAACATAAATAAATGGCTCCACCGTACAAAAGTGCCAAATGGTAACACAAACATTCATGTAATAATATATAAGCAGCTCAAAACTGTATATTGCTTTAAGAATATAAGAAGAAATAGTCAAGAGATAAAAGTACCATTTATGACTGGTCCTACTCATAAGCTTCAAGCAACAATGATTTATCTCTCCTTGTTCTAATATCTACTAAGAGTACAGAAGTGCAACATCAGTAGCAGATATCAAATGCAAACATCAATAAATCTTGATCCTTTCATTCATCAAAACCTCCTCTGAGGTGCAGAAGTACATATTCTGAGGATAAGTTTTTGACAAATTCTTGGACCCTTCTCTATATGCATGAGAAGGGTTTAAATACTGCTAACTAAATAACTTAATTACATAAATTTAGGATACGGTTTAAACGACCGCCCTTTTTCTAAGCAAACTTATTTCTAAAAAATCGAATCTAATTCTTAACTATTTCTTCTTTTGCTCCTTAATGTTGCGAGCATTCAACATTGGCCTGGGAAGAGTCAGCTGGTGGCCTTCTGCTTTTGCTATCTTGATTTCCAGACTTGCAAATGACTAAGAAAGTTAGGAACCTTGCTTTCTTAACAATTTTCTTAGCGATGCGCGATTAGCGCTAAGCGCGAATCGCGCATAGAAAACTGCCTCCGTTTTTTGATCCGGGCCTTTCTGGTGCATTTTTCACCTTTGGCGCCTTTTTCCTTTACCAGGTATAAGCATTAGGATTTATTGTAAACATGCTGCTTTTGTGAGCTTTTGGCCCTGAGTGTTGAGTCGGCTACTGATGTCAGCATCTGTTCAGAAATACTCTGGAATCTGTGGTTCCGTTGCATGCGGTATCCGTTTATGAGGGCATCTCTTCTCTGTCTCCGAGCGTTGGCGCTTTCCCTTTTTCCTAGGATGTTTCCTGTTTTTCGTTCCTGCAGTTCACACAAAGGAAAAGAGTAATGAAAATAAATATTGATGAAAAATCTCTAAGCTCTACGAATGTATAAAATAATGTTACCCATTGTGAACTGACTCTCTTGGCAAACAAAAAATTGTCCTTCATTAACACCTTGGCGTACAGTCATTAATTTTCTTTAAGGTGCGCATCCAATTTTTTGGTTTATGGACAGCTTTCTTTTTGAATGTTGAGCTGAGGAAAATTTGCTATGGGCGATTTCTGCAACTTGCATTACGTCGTCGCGTTATCGCATTTTGTCAAGGTTGTGATGTCGCAGATCGCAGATTGTAGCATCGTTGCATCGTAGCATTGCGTTTATCGCATTTATCGCAAGATTGCAGATCGTGTTAAATCATTGTGTGTTGTTTATGCGATGTTGCGACATGCGATATCGCATATCGGCCATCGGATATTTCTTAAGATCTTCATTTATGGGTGTTTTCTTAATGTATGCGATGTGATGAATTTCGCGTCGCTTTTTTCGCAGTTTTCTATTGTGCTCATAAAGAAATGTTCTAGTCTCTTCTCGCGATGCGATATATTTTTAAGGAGTAAAATGCAAAAAAAAATTGAATTTTTTACTAAGGGTCCTCACTTGTTTTATGTTATTGCTAATACTCAAGAAGGAGGGGGGTTGTTGGTGGCCACAACAATGGCGGTTCACTTGGAAGAACCAGTTATCTCTGCTTTTCTTATTGAATATTAACTTCCAAAACAGAAAAATTTTCATAAATCTAAATTTTGTTATGGATAGATATAGTACATTATGTCTTATTCTATCAATGATATTTTGTTTCAACCTCTTTTATTCTAATTGTTTGCTTCCTCAGGCTTGTCCTTGTAATTACATCAGCCATTACTTGGTCTTGTAAAGACAAAATAAAGTTTTCTCTATGTGCCAGTTTTTAAAATATGCTCGTTTGTCGTAGGTAGAGCCTCTGTTGCCAACAGGCGTCCATAGCCTCGACAGGGTTACCTGTTACCCAATAGTGATCCTTTATCCTACTTAAGGTGATCTACAACTTTCAAAGAAAAACCCATATTGACACTTATTGCTTTGATTTTCTTTTTTTATTCTTAAAGAACAATGTCTTGGTTTGGTAGCCAAATAATGACACAATCATTCACTTGACTTACACTTTTGCTGAACAAGCTGGCTCATGATGAGACCCCTTGTCTCTTAATTTCAACAATCTTGAGTCATTGCCCTGTTTTGGTGGGCAGTATTGGCAAAGTCAGCAAGTTATAATATCTGTGATCATGATAAGCTGGCTCATGATGAGACCTCTTATTCTTTAAGATAAAGTGTATTCATGGATTGTTCCTCTGAATGTTGCGATTTTCTCTAGTAGGGAGGAAGTCATCTTTTTCCTTAAGAAAGTTCTGGACGACAATATTAGAGTTTTTTGGAAACGGCTGTTCTACAGAGAATCTTTATTTTGTTATTGATACCTTTCATTGTACTGATATAAAACAATTTCTTTGCTAAAGGTTGCTTTCGTCAAATTTTTGAAGTTGAAACTAGTATCATATCTAGGCTAAAGTTTTTAACTATATCTGTCAATAATAAAGATCAGTTTCTAAAAAGAAATTTTGACATTTATACAAGCGGAAAGCTCAAAAATCTTAAAGAGAATTGGTGTCTTTTCCGTGAATACCTATAGTAACCATTTACAATTGGTTTTATTTATGTAAAAAGAAAAGAAAAATCAAACTATTCTACAAAATAGAAGAATAATCTTCTATGGAAAATATATTTTAAGGATTTGTCCATTAACAGGCAAATGATCCCTTCTACCTGCTAAATCTTGTAAGACAAATGTTGATGGACCTATGAATTCAACAATCTGAAAAGGACCAAGCCACATCTTTTGAAATTTCGTATGTTTGCATTTTTCTTCATGTGCCTTATCCCATTTTAAAACTAAATCTCCCATTTGAAAAATTTTTCTGGTCATTATGTTTGAATCAAAAGAGGATTTTATTAGCACTTGATGATGAGCATGGGTTTCCTTAGCTTGTTCTCGTTGTTCTTCTAATTTAATTATTTCCATTTGTCTTAGTTGTATGGAGGAAGTAGGTACTTCATCAATGTATTGTATTAAAGACAAGGAGGGAATGACTAAGTGATTTGGAAGAACCACTTCTTTCCCATAAACTAAATTAAAGGGAGAAGTGCCGATCGAAGCTTTTTTTGTTATTCTATCTTCCCGTAGAGCATTTACCAAAGATTTATGCCAATTTTTTTGGTTCTGGTCAACTGTTCTTTTAATAATCCTGATTAGGTTTTTATTTGTCAACTCAGCTAACCCATTACCTTGCGGATAGTAATTGGCCGAATATTTTAGTTTGAACCCTCTTTTAAGTGCAAATTCAGTCATTGTATTTCCAGAAAAGTGTGATGCATTATCAAATATTAAAGCCGATGGCAATCCAAACCTAGTGATTATAAATTGATCTATGAATTCAATAATATTTTCAGAATTGGTTGGCTTGAGAGGAACTGCTTCTACCCATTTAGTAAAATAATCTATTGCCGTGAGGATGTATCTATGCTGCTTAGAAGAGTGAGGAACGATCTCACCTATTATGTCCAAGCCCCATTGAGTGAACGGTTGTTCGATGTTTACCGGCTGTAGTGGCAGGGGCGGTTTCTTTTGTCTTCCAACAGTAGTTTGGCAGACTTGACATTTCCTCACGTAACTGTGTGAGTCTTTGAACAGCGTAGGCCAGTAATATCCTGCACGTAAGATTTTATGTGCAGTAGCGTCTCCAGCATAGTGTCCGCCTACTGGTCCATCGTGGAGTTCCTGCAAAACTTTTTCAGCTTCAGTTTTTTCAAGACATCTAAGAAGAACATAATCATAATTCTTTCTAAAAAGAATATCATTTATGAGCTGATATTGTTTAGCTTTCAACCTCAGAGCTCTTTTCTTAGTGTGATCCAAGTGTGATGGAGCATACTCGTTCTTAAGAAAATAAATGATGTCAGCATACAATGATTCTGCATCATTTAGGCTTACCTCACACATTTGTACCTCTTCAGATGATTTTTTAGAAATTTGCGATGCTCCAACTAAAATTTTGCAGAAGCCTTGACATCTTACTATGCTTGCTGGTTTGATTTCAAGGTCGTATTCCTATAAAGCAATGATCCAATTGGCCCTTTTCTCACCCACATCCTTCTGTACTAGAAGATTTCTTACCGCTGGAAACGGTACTATGATCTTAGTACGGGTTTTAAGTAAGAAAGGTCTAAAATATTTGATTGCTTTGAAAACATCATAGGCCTGTTTCTCCATGTCTAGATAATTGAGTTCAGCACCTTGTAAATTTGAGCTAAAAAACGCAATTGGGGCTTCCGCTTTTTCTTGATTTGCTTGAGAGAATCGCGGCATATGATTTCTCTGAGGCAAATGTGTATAAAATAAAAGATTCTGAAAAATTTGGGGTTGCTAAAGATGGAGCATTAATAATAGCTTGTTTGATCAGGTCGAATGCTTCATGTTCATCTTGACCCCATTTAAAATTTGAACTCTTTTTAATCATGTTTTGCAAAGGAGACACAATTTGTGAAAAATCTAGCATGAATCTCTTTACAAAATTGATTTGACCAAGGAAATATTGCATGGCCTTTTTATTATGAGGTAGGGATATTTCAGAAATTTCTTTGATTCTGTCAAGATCAATGTGAATACCAGATTTTGACACTATGAATCCTAGAAGCTTTCCTTCACTTAATGCGAAAAAAGATTTCTTTGGGTTAAGTGAGATTCCACACCTTAAACATCGTTGAAAGATTTGTTTCAAGTCTTTGAGATGGTCGCTTCGCTTCTTGGAGTACACTGTTATATCATCCAAATAAATTACTACAGATTTATTGACTAAACCCTTGAACGCGATGTCCATGGCTCTCTGAAATGTAGCGCCAGCACTAATCAAACCAAATGGCATCTTCCGATATGCGTATGTGCCCCATTTAGTTCTAAATGTGGTTTTCAACTGATCATCGAGACGTACCAGCACTTGATTATATCCTGAAAATCCATGCAAGAAAGTGATCAATTCTGAGCCTCCTACTGCCTGTAGTATTTGTTCCATAGGTGGAAGAGGAAAATTGTCTTTTTGACAGGCTTGGTTAAGATTCCGAAAATCGATACAGATTCTAACATCTCTGTTTTTCTTTCTAACGGGTACCATATTGGAGACCCATTTGGAATGTCTGACGGGGAAAATTATTTTGGCTTTTAATAACATATTTAGCTCAGTTTTTATCTGATTTTCTAAATTGGGGTGGATCTTTCTTAGTTTCTATTGGACAGGTTTTTCGTTATTGATCATAGGGATAGTATGTTGAATGATAGAAGTGTCGTATGTTTTTAGTTCATCATAATTCCAGGCAAAAACATTTTTATATTGTCTCAAAAGATGAATATACGCTAGTTTTTCTTCAGGGGCTAGGCCGAGGCCTAGGTTAACGTTTTGTGGTTTATCATCGGTTCCTAGGTTTACTAATTCGTAGTTTAGAGTTGGACTATAGAGCTTTGAATTGGTAGACCTTTTAAACCGATTTTTCAAATCGTATAAGTCTTCTAACTTAACCACCGATTTAAGTATAGCATTATCAGTGCTATTTTGTTGTATTTGTCGATCGTGATGGTCTTCATCAATTATTTGATTGGAGTAGGGTCCTTCAGAAGTGAGGAAATTTACAATATTAGGATCATCATTGAATACTCTCCAATTTGTAATGTTGTTAGGGATGGACGGTCTAAAGATTAATTATATTGAGAATCTATCAGGACTAAAATCTTCGGAGGGAATAAGCTTCGAGGCTACGTTAGCCAAAAGGTATGCGCTCGTGTTTTGGAGTCTCGGGATTGAATAAATATTAAATGCTATGAAATGCTCAGTCAGATCTTGTACTAAAGATTGATAGTGTTTTAAATGACCTGATAAGTAATGTATAGTGTTACGTACCTGTTTGACGACAATCTCAGAGTCTCCGAAGACTTGAAGATACTTGACGTTCGACCCGATTGCTTTGTACAGGCCTTGCACCAAGGCCTCGTATTCTGTTGTATTGTTTGTGCAATCGAATTCGAGTCTGCACGTAAGCATGGTCTTATTTCCTTCTGGACTAATCAGAATGCATCCTGCTCCTGCTCCTTCCTTAGATTTAGAGCCATCAAAATATAATTTCCAAAACAAAGATGTATTTACAGGTTTATCTAAAAAATTAACACACTTTGAACTATCAGTTTGGGAAAAAATTTCGACTTGGGACAAAACTGAATTTTCTAGGTAGGGTGATGTGTGAGCATTGAAATTGTCGAGAAAATAATCTACCGAGTAATTGCCTATGATACTGTTGTTATAAGCTACTATTTCATTTTCTCCATCTAATTCCATTACTATGTACTTCTGGTGTAACTCTCGTTCAACCTTTATTTGATTTGGTTTACTATTGTAGGGTAACCACATGTGCGACCAGTCGATTGCGAAGTATCCATGGATTTTTTCGGACCAATCTCTGCTAAGAATTAGGCCATAGAATTCTGGGATATCAGCCACTAGAATGTCAATAACATGACATATCTTCAGGTTGGATGACAATCTTATGGTTACTTTATTAAGTTCACCAATCACTTCGACTTGAGATCGATAAAGTTGAACTATGCGCACTGCGGATTTTTGTGGTTGAACATTTAACTTGGCACATATTGATCTGGGTAAAATATTGGATGAAGCACCGGAATCTACCAAAAAATTGTGCACATTTTTGTTGAAGATTTCATAAGTGAGAAGAAACGGGGGAGTATGAGATCTTGATCTTCCTCCAATCAAGGCGATGTCGTTTGGATCAATCTTATTGATCACGCTAGTTGGAGGTCTTCCCATGTTGTGGGAAGCTTGAGAGAGTACAACGGTAGGCAAAGATGCAATAGGCACGTCATGTAATTCTTTCATCATTATCTTCTGTTGATGTTTCAATTTGCTCAATTCGTAAAGGGTAATATTAGCCCTAGTCGTTTTCATGTCATCAATAATATTGTACTCCATTTCATCCGACACTATCAGTGTTTTTGATGGAGTTGTTTGATCTGCTTGGACTGGGCTAGATTGAGTCGCTTTAGTGGTCATTTTCTTTGTTGTGACTTTATCTTTTGTTACAGGACTTGCGCTCTTTTGCTTAGAGGTAGTTTGGGGAGGATCAAGCTAATTTTTGCTTCATGTGCTAACTAGAAATACTTCTTGATCTTCTTCTTGTGGGAGGATGAAATCCCACATTCCTTGTAATTCCACAACTTCTTCGTCATCAGTTTGCCCTTCAGTGGCACTTTCTTCTTCTTCCTCCTCCTCGGATTTAGCATTTGAAATGGCATTGGGCGGTTTTGCATCCATTGAAGGACCTATTTTAAAAGCTCTGTAGGGATTTTTTGAAGAAGTTTCTGCTACTTGTTTTTTTATGTCAACCATCTCATTAGACATGGTCTTTAAAACTTTCTGCAATCCTTCCAAATCGAAAGGGTCTTTTGCTTGTTTCTTTTTGGAGTCTTCTTTGAAGGTGAATTTTTTAGATTTGCGTTCCTCTATCGTGGATCTCTTTTCCAGCTATTACGCGTCTCTCTACTGCTATCGCCTCTGTCATGTTTTCAACTAAGGTTGTTTTATTTTCTCTATCCACGAAGATTGTTGTGTTTGATGGTAAAGCAGTAATATACCATTCACATCGTACTTCTTCGTTGGGTTGGGAAGCAGTGGGAACTTTGTTGAGAATTTTATTGAACTGTAAATTGAAATCTTTGATAGGCTTTTTAGCTTCGGCTTTAAGATTGGATAGGTCATTGATTAACGTTGCCATTGATCTTTCATCACCAAACTTGGTAAGGAATTGATTCTGGAAGATATCCCAAATTGTGATAGACCCGAAGGGTAGTGAAAAGTACCATGACCCAGCTGTCCCTTGCAGTGTATAGGGAAAAAGCCGAACAACAACGTCTTCATTAGTAACTTCGTTGAGATTGATAGAAAGCATGAAATTGTTTATGTGTTCTTCTGCTAGCATGCTTGCTTCTGGATTGAATTTGGGCAGCCATTTTTCAGGATGTGTCGGTATTTGACTCAAGGGCGCAGGCATTAAAACTGCTCCAAGGTTGTTCCATGGAGACTGGGCCATCGTTGAGCTGCTAGTAGAGGAAAGTGCAGAAGATGGTCCCTGTGGCTGGGAAGATGAGGATACTATCATCGTAGATGATTGAAGAGGGGTTGTGGGAGTTCTGGTAGACGGATGGATGATGGTTTGGAATGGAGGTGTGGGTGGTTGACTTCGCGGTGGGGTAGTTGAAATGGATGATGTAGACGAAAGAGTCTCACTATCAGACTCTTGCGGTAATTTCCTTGCTCTTTTCCTGGTGGGAAGAGGCAACTCAGTTGCCTGAGTGCCAAATTTTTCACTCTTTAACCTGGTTAGGGGTTGAGCAGGATTGTACTGTGAAGTCACACTACTTTGAGATTTATCAGACCTCTGAGGAGAAACGAAAAATCCATGAAGTTTGTGAATCAGAGATTCAACTTCAGGAGGTTCAATGCTAGATTGGTCTGAAATATTAGGGTGTGTAGCAGCGGTTGATACTCGAGCGACTTATGACTCTGGATTTAAACGTACTGGGGAAGTCGGGGGAGATTATGAAGGCGATCTACTCTCAGAATGGTATTTAGATTTTGATTTAGGTGCCATTCATAGTTCAGGCCCTCCTTCTAGCACCAAATATGTTGAAGCCCCGAAACTCGGGTCGACAACAACGGGGATACCCGCCCGGTCTGGACCTTGGTTGGCAGCTCCTTATCCGTTTGGTATAGCGGGTCCAACTGGGGATAATGGGACCAATTTCCCAATCTAAGGGTGTGTGTGTGTGCAGAATTGGATGTTGCTGATCTAAAAGTTCCTATCTAAATTACTTTAATCTAACTCTATGCTATTGTAATCTAATGAAAATAGCACATCTAATCTATGCTAACCCGGGATGTAATTCTTCTATTATGCGATCTAAAGATATTTCAAATAATAACTGGTAATAAAGATCATTCAGCGATTATAAGAATGGAAATCAATTAAGATGAACCACTTTGCATAAAAAGTTAGGCAAAACAGTTGTGAACAGCATATCGCATAATAAGTTATTCACACATTAAACATAAATAAATTGCTCCACCGTACAAAAGTGCCAAATGGCAACAAAAACATTCATGTAATAACATATAAACAACTAAAAACTGTATATTGCTTTAAAAATATCAAAATTGGTCAAGAGATAAAAGTAACATTTATGACTGGTCCTACTCATAAGCTTCAAGCAACAATGATTTACCTCTCCTTGTTCTAATATCTACTAAGAGTACAGAAGTGCAACATCAGTAGCAGATACCAAATGCAAACATCAATAAATCCTGATCCATTCATTCATCAAAACCTCCTCTGAGGGTGGAAATGTGCATGTTCTGAGGACAAGTTTTTGACAAATTTCTGGACCCTTCTCTAAATTCATGAGAAGGGTTTAAATACCGTTAACTAAATATCTTAATTACATAAATTTAGGATACGGTTTAAATGACCGCCCTTTTTCTAAGAAAACTTATTTCTAAAAAATCGAATCTAATTCCTAACTATTTCTGCTTTTTCTCCTTAATGTTGCAAGCATTCAACATTTCCCTGGGAAGAGTCAGCTGGTTGCCTTCCACTTTTGTTTGAGTTAAGAAAACGGAAATGGTAAGCGTTGGCACCATTTTTTAGTAAGCTAGAAGATATTTTTAGGAATCATCCTTTGGCTGGGTGAATTAACTGCGTATATACTTGGTAATGACCAAAATTTCCCTCAAATTGCTTCTTCCTTTCCTATCTTGATTTCTGGACTTGCAAATGACTAAGCAAGTTAGGGACCTTGCTTTCTCAATATTTTTTTTTGAGATTGCAACAAGATGATGGAGCTTAGTGAAAAGAGTCGCCTTCACTAAGTGGGCCCGCAGGCTATTTTTGGCGCAAGTCTATTTTTAGACATATGGATCATGTCTATGGATTGCAGGTTATTGTTTATGGATGATTGATCAAGTTGAGAAAATAGATGGACTTCTATTTTTGATGAAAGTGTGAGTGATCACAGTGTGAGTGATCAAATCTATTTTTAGACTGGCTGTCAAAAATAGAAAAGTCAAATATTATTATCTCACAATAATATTTGGACTATAAACTTAATCTTATTCTCTTGGAGCACTTCAGTTTGAGCTACAGAGGTGGCACATGCAGCTGTCATAAGGAAATACGCTTTTCTTATGAGTCAGTTGAGTTGTTGCATGCATGACTTCAGTTAGAACTCAATCAGTTGAGTTTGGTGGAGTTGATTGTGGAGTTGATGGAGTTGTGTTCAGTTTAGCTTTGTTAAACTGGTTGTATTTAGTCTAACTGGAAAATAGACTAGAGATGAGTTGGGTGAATTAGTTATTAATTAATTCACAAGTTATTAACTCATAATGCAACTATAGAATACATCAGTTAACTCAGTTGCATGTTCAGTTCAACAGGGACAGGTGGTAGAGAATCAGATTGCTATCAGTTGTGACTATAGTTGTGCACCAGATCTTGCACAATCAAGGGATTGAGTATGCCAATGAGTTTGCCCACGTATTTGCCCACATTTTAGCTTATGCTCACGTCCACAAAGGGTGAGTGACTATTTTTTTGCAGGTGAAAAACGAGTTTGGTGAGCCATTCTCATCAATTCTTGAGCAGGTATTGAGCAGTGGAGGCAGGCAAGCAGTGGAAGAGATTTGGAGATCAGATCTGAGCTGTATTGTGTGTAACAGAGGTGGAGATACTTGTGAGAAGTATTATGCTGTGTAATGTTACATGACTCAATCATTAATATACAGATAGTTGGGGTTTTTAGCGAGATGCTTTCCCCGGGATACATACTGTGTTAATGTGTGAATGCTCTTGATGTTTTGTTGTTATTGATGCTGCTATATTGATGATCAATGTAGAGGAGCTTATGTATTGTGTATGTTTTCCACAATAGTACATGATCAAGATAATCTCCATTGAATATGTGTTAAATTATTCAAAATTTCTACAAAGAGAGAGGACTTGAGAGAGAGGAGAGAGAGAGGGGGATATAGAGATGGAGTTGGAAGGGGAAGAAAGACATTGAGAGAGAAAGGTGGAGAGGGAGTGGCAAGGGAGAGATGGAGAGCCAGTTTCAGGATGGATGACCCATTTTTCTCTAGGTAAACTCTCTTCTTGAAATAGGTTTCCTCTACATTTCTAGCTTTCCCACAATAGTTACGTGTCTTCTTATATTTTTTTTTGTTGACTCAGACCCATCACATTTTTTAGGTTGGGATCGAGATACTCTTGTTGAGGTAAAGAAACAATTATGTTCCATCTTTATCTTACCTTTTAGAAAATGAGTCTGGTGTTGATTACTAAGATTCCCTTCATAAAGAAACCTTTATTGGTCATACCTCCCTACTGGAATTATTTCTTACCCTTAATAAACCCATTCTTATTATCTTTTCTTCTCTTGTTCATTCATTTCCCTGATGACCTGCTTGATTTCCCAACCTGAGTTGGTTGTAGTTACTCATACTAGGTAAAAACCTACATTATATTCTATATACTTCCACTCTGAGGACTCTTCTTTTTGGATTTGGTGTTCTTGGAGCCCTAGTAGTAAAGGTGGATCGAATCTAAGTGTTATCCACTTAACTCCAATTCTTTGGATGATTCCTTATAAAAGGGATCATTTCTAATATTGCATGTAACCGATTAGGACAATGACACTCCCTTATCTTCATGCTATGGGAAAACTCTTTCCATATTCTCTAAAATCCATGTGATATTTCTTCCCCTAATCATTTTAAAGTTTCCTCAAAATGGAGGATAGCTTCTACATATCTCTTCTTCCAGATATCTTTTATTTCAAGGTCCTTTGCAAGGATAACATGGGGCATTGTAAGTATAGAGGGGGATGGATGCTCAGTTTTGATCCATAGTGGTTCCTTTATTTCCCATCTACTGTTCTTTTTACTTCATCTGCCTTTATTTATTCATATCTCAGCGAAGATGCTAGTGCTAGTAGTTGTGCATCCTCTAGGTATGGGTTGGGATCCCAAATGAACATGTCAATGAGTACAAGGTTATGAATATAGAACTCAACAATATTAGCCTTGTCTTCCATGCTACATATTGGGAATAAGTATATGAAACATTTTGTTTCTTACAGCTGAATTATTCCCCGTTATGTTATTTGGTTAATTTAGAAGTTACACAATTATTCCTTCAGGAATGGTTAATAAGCCCTTCAAGGCTGCCTATAACTGAAAGCATCCACAGATAGGTGCGCTATAGTCCTCAAGGATGTCTCCATTGCTAAAATTCGGGCATCCTTTTCCTTCAACAAGTCCTATTCTTATTGCTATTGATTCCTTAATTACTGGTTTTCTCTTTCAAGTTTCTCTCTTCTATTAGCCTCATCTTTTATTAAGAAGGTCATCTCCTCTCTAATCTTCTTTACTTCATTCACCATTTTGAAAATGTCAACAACCCCTTTATCTTGTGCTATAATTTTCCATCAGTGTAAATCTGCCTTGGAATTTTCTTCTTCAATCATCAAATGGGGAACCTAATGTGTAGGGAGCATCCTCCCTGATGTCCTTGTTGTAGAGGGGTCATCCTTCTGTGGAGAGGTGAAGAAGGAAGTTGGCTTCCTTGGGGTGGACTATTTTGCAATCCTCTTTGCCTCTTGTAGCTTTGCGGGATATTCATGTAGTTGTACATTCTATTATTGTAGCTATACTAGTTTCCCTATTATCTTAGACATTACTACCATTATTCCCTGTTGCGATTTTCTATCTGGTGCCATTGGCTCTGGTAGTCCTTGTATCTCCTCCTCCTATAGATATTTCCTTTCAGGACTAGGTGTTTCTTCAATTGTGATGGGAGTAATAGAGGGTGGTTTATGTTTCCCATTGAACCTTATTCCAGTACTCTTTCTTCTTATGTAAGCAATATGTTGGGCAAGCCTAGTCACCTTGGGCTTTGTAGGGATGCATAGGCCTCCCAAGGTAGATGCAATTTAGTTTTCTTCTTCTTCTAGCATGTTTTTCCTTTTTTTATTTTAATGGTTGGCTACCACCTTCCCTTTTCTCTTCTTGGATGTAATATTCTTTGGTTTATTGAGCTCTTCTTGCGCCTCTAAAAATTCTTGCATGTCCATGTCTACAATGTCAACCCAAGGAATCATATGCTACAGGTCCTCTAGTGCATCTATGAAAATTAATTTGATTAGACCATGTTGATTTAGGTAGTTTTATTTACCCTCATTAACTTTAGCACTCATTTCCTTTAGGTATTGCAGGAGGGAAAATGGGATACTTAGTAGCTCATGGACTAGAAGGTGGGCTTGGAACCTCAATTGGTACAACAGTCTAAACTGGTAGGCACAAACTATACTTAGTCTTCCCTTACAGGAGATATATTTGAGGATGTGTTATTCCACTTCATCCCAAGGATTATGCATACATTCTCTCCTTATCCCATTCTTTTCTTCATCAAGTTATTCATCTGGCGAGAAAACTCCCCTCCTAGCAGCGATGGCTTCCTACCTTTCCTATTTGTTCTAATGTAGCCCCCTAAGGAGAGTTGTAATTTTTCATATGGAATCCTCATTGATGTAAATCACTGACCCTTTGACTGTAGTGACAATTTCTCATCCTTCAACATTTTTTAGGTTCATGGAAAACTCCATGGCTACCTCATCATAAAATCCTCTATTTTTCGAAGAAACCCAACCAATGATAATTCTTAAGTATGGTGACAACCTTAGGATATTGTTGGATTCTAATAGTATCAATAGGCTCTCTCCTATTGAAACTTCCCCCCATTTTTTCTCACAATTTTTTTCAAATAGATTTTGGGGTTCAATTTCAGAGCTCCTCTCTCAAAATATTGGTCACACTATCAATTCCTTATGTGGGAAAAAGAGAAAATTGATGTTTCTATGCTGTTATAAGAGACAAAGTTTCCTATTCTAGCACTTATGCATGGTGCTCTGTTTTTTTTTCTTTGAATGGGTAGGAGAATCCATTAGGGGAATTTTTAGGTTAAAAATCGACCTCAAAACAAAAAGATGTACTAAAAAAATTAAATTTATGAGAACCAATAGGATTGGAGATCATGATTTCATCCCCACGAGTAAATATTTTGGAGGGAAAAGAAGAAAAATACTATTTTTAATTATATTTTTGGCCTATATCCTTATATGTTTACTCAAATGTCATGTGTAGATAAACACCCATTGGATGCAGAATTAAATTCCACATCCAACACGTTTCAACATGAATTTTCATGTATTTTCATATTTATTTATTTATGTAGATCTTCTTAGAAGTATGTAGAGTGGGTACTCATTGGATGCATAGTCTAATTTTTCATCCAACGAGTGTCTACACTTGACATTTGAGTAAACTTATAAGGAGATAAGTCGAAAATACAATAAATAAGTAGTTTTCTTTCTTTTTCTTTAAAAAATAATCTCTTATTTTATTATTTTGATTATGATTTCATTATTTTCCTTCGGAGGCCCATTTTAGACCTGAAAATTCCCCTAATTAAAATTTAATCTTATTTATTGCTATCAGACAAGGCAACAAATAATGAAAAAAGCTAGTGAACCCTTCCTTCTTCTACTTCACAACTTATACATCAAAATAAATCTATAAACTTGGATTGGTAACTTAATCAAACACATAACATACTTCTCCAATTTAAAAAAATTTATGGAAGGAATATCAAGGGTCATTTTTAGAGCACAAACCTTAGTAACATATGTGGGGATCTTTGTGAGCGATTCTAGAAGCGGAATTGTATCCCTATAGCAAACATTGTAATGCTTCCTATAACACTCTGCAACATGTAGGTTCTTGTAGCACTTTCCAACCTGTAGCTTCTTATATCTTCTTCAACCTATAGTTTCCTATAATGCTTGCGGCATATTCATGATGGATCTTATGAATTATTTCATGCAAAGTGGAAATGGGAAAATTTGTGGTTTTCTTTGTGTTTTTTGTGACTTAAGTGAAGGTATAATTAAACTTTCTGGTGGTGGAGATGGGGCTTAGCACCCAATGTTGAGCTTTCCCATATACTTAATCAATTCCCAGTGCGGTATTTTCTCATACGCTCCACCTTAACTGTCAATCATGAAAGACAACAACCACATTTTTAAAATATTTCTTATTTTTATTATTCGTTCCCCACATGTGGGATGGGACTTTGGATAAAGGTGAGTGTTGAATGCTAGTTTGGATGAGGTTATTTTCAGTAGCCAAGGTTATTTGAACCTCGTTTTTTGGATGAAAGATATCTTTTCCTATGCTCAAATCAATTCAAAGAAAGAATTTATGGGTCTCATACCTTTCTAAGAACTTGAAGCTATTGTCTATCATGGTTGAAGGTGCCTTCAAATGTTGAGTGCAGTGGACAACCTATTGTGTACAAGCCTATAGGGGATCCTATAGATGCTCAGGATTCCTTCATTGGTTTTGGAATGAATTGTTTAAAATGTTGAGTGATTGGAGGGTGAATTCTCCTCAAAGGGTTTCCTATTGATCTGTAAATTGGGCCCATAGGGTTTTTGTAACCTACTACAAGACTATGTAGTCTCCTGAAGTAGGCATAGAGACCCCTAATTATCAATGAAGAAGACTTGTTAAATTGGCATCATTTATTTATAATTCATTGGAATGGAGGAAATGGAAATGGAGAGGGTTCTTAGTTCTATCGTGATGGAAAAAATGAAAGAGGTGAGTTGTTATATGTTGGATTGAGGAGAAAAGTAGGGGAGAAACCTAGTTGTGATGCTTGATAATAGAAAGGCCAATTGTTAGGATTACCCTAGTGTTCTTTATTGGACCAGATGCTCAATTTTTTTTGGATCTGTAACATTTTACAAATTGGTCTTTCATGTAGCAGTTTAGGAAAGTTGTAGAAAACTCATGGAAAGAAGATAATTTGGGATGGATGATGCTATGGGTGATGAAAATAAATGGAGTATGGTGCAGGCATGTCATTTGGGTCCTTCTTGGATAAAATATGCCAATGAATTACATTATGGTGAAAGTTATTCCTTTTTCTTTGTTTTTTATTATTATCTTTTTTCTTACTTTCTCATTTTTTTATTTTTTATTTTTTGGGCTTAATAACTCCCTCATGGAAGTTTTCATCTAGTGAACTTGCTTCAAGCACCTTGGAAGATTTTTTCACCTAGATATTTAGTCCTTTTTCTCTTATGGCTTACTAACTATCTCATAGAGATTTTCAACTAGTGAATCTTCCTTAAGTGCCTAAAAGGAGGTTTTCACTTGATATATTTTAATTTTTTCTTTCTTTCTTTTTTCTCTTGCTCGTTGATCAAAGGATGAACAGATTGGGAGCTTCAATGCTCTCAATCACATTCAGTTCCTTTCTTATCAAATTTGTAAATTCAACCCTAGAGAGGAGGTCGTTGTAAATGCTTAGCATGTAACAATTCAATAGAATTGGTATTTGTTTCTCATCTATAATTTTTAGATAAATCCATTATCATAATATTTCTCCACCAACTAAGGTCCTAGCCATCCGTCATGATTTTTCCCTTGAGGTCCTTAAACTTGGAGTCATACAAGATGGCCCAATCACCCTCTTGGAAGGTCTTGGTCTTGATGTATCTAACATGCCATACATTCCTTTGCAACTAGAATACCTCAGTATGTATCAAGCCTTGCATTCTACACTCTTCCAATGCATTTGGCTGATATATCCTATTATCCTATGCTTTGGTTAAACAAATGTCAAATTGGGATGCCATCCACAATGTGTTATACTCAAGTTCAATTGATAACAAAGGATTCTCTCCTTAGAGTATCTCATAGGGGGTGAAACTAGTGGTGGTTTTCCAAGCAGTGTTGTAGGCCCAAGTGTCCTCAACAAGCCTTTCTTCCCAGTCTTTCTTGATACCAAAAATCAATTTGGTAGGAGTGTTCTCCAATTCCATGTTAGTGACCTCTACCTACCCATTTTTCCTGTGGGTAGTAAGGGGTTGATTTTGAATGGAAAATGTGATGTTTCTTCATTATTCCTTCAATCAAATTGGAGGTAAAAAAGGAGCCTTGATTGGTTACTAATTCTCCTGGAAAACTAAATTGTTGATCTTTTTTCTAGTTAAGGGAAAAATTCAACCTCATGGGGTGTGATAGTATGTCCCTTTACATTTTCATATAGGTGGAACTCCTCTTATGAACAAACTCAAGTATTTGGAATACAATTTAAAACATTATAACATGCCCCTGTCAGTGGAACAAGTGTTTTTATCAAATATACATGGAAAAAAAATAGCAAAAGAAACAAATTCTTTAAACTTTAAATATGGTTTTTATCCATTCTATTATAGCAAGAACATATTGTTGAAGCATATTGAAGGGAAGACATGAGATAACAAGGTTAATATATTAGAGAGCTAAAAAATGATTTCATCCATGCAATACCATAAACAACATGGGACAAGAATTCATGAGACCCATACAACTTCAAATAAGTTTTTGAATCACAAATGAACTTCCTTCCTAAAAGGGAGCTCTTTGCAAGAGTTAAAAATAATATAGATTCAAGGTTTTAAAATTTTTGGTGCCTAAATAACTTATAAAAATCTTGATACTTAAGAAAAAAATGTAAATTCATTCGTCGCAAGGGGAATTGGGATTAAGATCCCATGAAACATGAAATAAATAAGGTACCTAGAAGAAAAGAAGAACCACATTCAATGACCGACTTAAGTTACAAAGAACACAATCAAAAAATTTAAATGATCAAAAACTGGGAATGAGAAAAGGGAAAGCTTCAAGAATTAAAAATACTCACAAAATGTGGAAGGATGGACCTTGAATTATTGAATTTTCGAATGCATTTAATTATTGTTGATGAAGTCATTACAATAACTAGTTGATAATTAATTTGGATTGATGAATTCTTGAGGGATTGCTTTAGCCATTCTTGAATATAATATCTCATCAAAGGGGTTGTAATGCCCATTTTGACACGTTGAATGGATATCTTGATTCTCCTCAATTTTTTGACCCTCCTCCTATAATTACCCAACTAAGACATATTGATCTTCATTAATGTTGACAAAAGTAACCAACCACTTCTTAATGTCCTCATTGGTAAAACCAATTATACTATCGAATTCTAATCCCATTGAATCTTGTAGATCACTTAACTCAACTTACAATGAGTATTTTGGAATTAACCTAAAGTCTCTTTTCATGCAAGGACCACCAAAAATCATAAGCAATTTTAATTTCTTTGAAAAAGGCATTACTAATATTTCTACATTCAAAATTAATCTCCTCTAGCATGCTAATTTTCATACATCATCCATCTTTTTTCTTCTTCATTCGTTTAGGCCTTGATGTGTCCTTCATAGTTCATTGAGTGAAAAAACCTTTTGAATAAAAGTAGATAAGTCATTATCTACAAAACATTTGTCATGCTCGAGGTTATTTTTAACCCATTCAAGAAAGGATGTAATTCTTTGTGCTAAATACCTTAGATGGAAAGCTACTTCCCATGTAGCTTCAATAATTTTCAACATTTTACTTATATTATTGACAATTTATGATTTTATTCCAATTAGGAGGTGGCCTACTTTTTTAACTCTATGGGTTGTGCCAAAGGTGGATACTATGATCACTGGTGCATTTTTGCCGAGAGGATTCATGAACAAAGGAATATGGGTTAGATATTCTTGTATCTCTTTTATTCTCTTTTTAAGAATGAGGTACTTCGCTTCCTATTCTGTGACAAGGTATGCTAGTGCTTCTCTAGTATTTTGATGCAATTTCGTGAGTCTGGCGGCTCCAACTTCATAAACTTCAATGTCCATTTGAGTTTGATTAGTTACTCTTTTATTTGGAAATTCCACCCTTTCAATTTTTAACTTTTTATTATGTCTGCCATAGCTTGCATTATGTAGGTGACAGGTTGATGTAGTGCTTCAACTTCAATGTCCATAATCTATTGCACACTTGGTGTTTCCTTTGCACCTCTTACCTTAGCCGACTGAGTAGTGTGAGACCTTTCTATGGTGAATTTGGGAGGGGTGTCTTCCTCATCTCTTCCACCTCAAATCCTATCATTAATTTTTCTTCCACTCGAGGTAGAATTTCTCTCCCTTTGAGTACAGGATGAATTTGAGTGAGTCTAGGGTGTGGAGGATGGACGTTGCTCTATGGGATTTTTTCCTCTTTACGTGTATCTTCCTCCCATGATAGTACTCATTTCTTCAAGAACTTCTTCAATATATGTTAAAAACTCTTTGTCTCTCAATGGGATGGTGTGACTCTCTTCACTTTCGTCTACAACTCTTGTAAATAAATTGTCGTATATCACTATAGTCAAGTGTCTATAAAATATACCTTCTGTATCAAAACCCTAAATAGATTAAGCTTCACTTAAATTAGAATATTTAAAGACTGGGCAAACTATGGAATGTGGATCCCATTCTTTACAATCACGTACATAAAAACAAATGGCAAGGGAATGAATTTATTTTTATTCTTTCATTCAAAAAAATGAATCATGAGTGATATTTTCTACAAACTTCAACAACAAAATACTTATCTAGAACAAATGTGGGTAGCAATAGGGGCTTTTCTGCTGTAAATTCTATACGCAATGAGTTATTGCTCCATAATCTCATGCCCAATTGAGATCAATAGAACAAAAAAATAATGGCTAAGACAATCCAAAAAAAGTTCCCAAACCAGATGGTCATGCATGCAGCTTCTATGCAATTCCTAATGCTACAAAAGATGAGTGAGTACCTTGCCTCCTTGTAGGTTGGTGAAGGGTTTTGGGCCTGCTGTAGAATCCTTGTACTGCAATCAAATCATATCTTTCATCCGGCTTCGGTCCAAAGCCTACACACAAACAAAAATAAATGAAAACAACAAGTGATCTTCCACATAAGATCATTAGCTCAAAACATCTAAAAATTACACATAGAAATCACTGCAAATGTTGATATAAGGGGAAAGAACAAAGATTTCACTAACCATATAAATGAAAGTACATTAATATACTTCAAGCTTTGTTTCTCCTCTCCTCATCCCGATAGAGTCTCCACTATAATGAAGGAATCTCAACAACACGAAGCCCTCAAATTTGAATTACAATGGTAGCATAGATTCTCTAAAGCTCACTCTACAAATCTCTAGTTATCCAAAACTAGCCTCACCCTCTAAGATGGCCCAATATAAATAGGAGGAGGAGGACCCATAGGAGGATGAATGTAGATTCTTAGGATAAAGAGAAGTTAGAGAAGCTTCTCAATAATGAGTCCCATCTAGCTCAAATAGATAGGATAAGGTGATGAGTCAAACTAATCTCCTAGGAACCATAAGTCTCTAAAACAAGTCTCATCGAATGCACAAAATAGTGAAATATTAGCTGTAAGTACATGAACAGTGTGTCCTCCATGCGGTTGGAAGGTTCCAACCACATGCACAAGCTGAGTTCCATGTAGTTGTGGCATAACACTGAGAAAAAGAGTGTTCAAGGCCCAAAAAAAGGTCAACAACATAATGACTCAAAGGTACTAACCCTAGGGATAAAAATAGGTTGATAACAGGTTTATCTTGAAATCTATATATTTGAAGCATGATATTATTCTCTTTTTCCTTATGGATACCTTCACCCAAAGGAAAGCTTGGGCCTGTCTTGATATTTTGGTGGGATCTCATCCAATCACGATGTAATTGACTTCCTTCACAAAAGAAATATTGGACTTGAAAAAAATGAAATGGAGCTTTATGATTCCACGGTATTGGATACCATAACTAAGTTGGTTCCTCATCTGCATTGAAATTACTTTTTTACGCCAGGCCTAAAAAACATGGCTAGACACAAGGGTTGTTATCGAATATGCCATCATAAAGAATATTCTCATTTTGGACAAACTGAATAACTAAAAATCTAACTCATTTTGTATCAGATCAACCCTGTCAAATAAGTAATCTCTTTTATACGAGTGGTAGAGAACATAAAGTATGGATTTTGAGGCATTGGTTTTAGTTTCTCACCCCATCACCTAGGCGAAAAAGCCAAGAAAAGTATCTAAAAGGATTTGTAGACAAAGAAATATCTATAAAGAAAATATTAGAAGGAACTTGAGAAGTTGGTGAAATAAATTCTTGAATGATATTCATCCCAACCACTTGGGAATCTAAGAAACTATCTACCTCTGACAACTTTAGAAACTTGTTCATCTTTGGTAGCTTAAATATCCTAGTAAATGCCTTGGCAGTGAGAGGAATTGACTTCTTCTTCAATACTATCATTATGATTCTTTTCCCTAGATAGAAATTATTTGCACAAGGATAAAAAAATTCTTTGAACTAAAACACCTCTAGAACACATGTAGCATTCACCAATCCACTTGTCCAAATTTTGTTACTATTCTTCCGCTCAACTGAAAATTTCATGTACCACTAGTATTCAGTTGATCAATAAAAAATATTATCTTGACGGGTGAGTCAGTTATAGGAATTACTACAAATAACTTCTTTTCTTCCTCCATGGGCCATATCCCATTTGTACTTAGAAAAATGTGATTGATCATCGATGTTCTTAATGCCTCTTAGCTATAAATTCCTTCTTTTCCTATACGATCGCCAACTATTACTCCCTGCATATGAACTCCATTGGGAAAGACAAGTTTAATTAATAGAAACTTAATAAACTAACACCATCATTTATGGGAGATAGTGGAGATAAATCTCAAAATTCTAAAATCTTCTTATCCATTTACTTCGAAGTTTGTTATTCTTTCAATATCCTTGATATCATTACCATGAATGAAAAGGATATTAAATGAAGTGATATAAATAGTATACCATGGAATTTATGTGATAATACATGTGACATGCAAGCAATTAATAGTTTTGAGTGGAAAAACATGCGAGAAAGGAAAAGTTCAGGGAAAGCAGTTGTGCGAAGTAAGGAATGTGAGGGGAAGTGTTGTGTAGGATGGAGATGTATGGAAGGGAAATGTGTGGAGGTGGGGATATGTGTAGAGTAAGTTGTATGTGAAAGGGAAAACATGTGCAGGAGAAAGGATTTGTAGAGGGAAATGTCTGGGGAGAAAAGGATGGGGGCTTCCTTCCACACACATGAAATTTGGTCGAGTAAAAATAATTAAAAGGGGGTAGTTTTGAAGGTCAACATTTGGCTCTAACTAAGGATAATAACTGCCTAGTCAATTTAGTGTCCTAAATTGCTCTACGTAAATTATCAATCCAGGTATCGTAAGCTAATGAAGTGTAGTGCACCGTTTGTGCTAAGTAACACTTCTTACTTCGTTGTTTTGCATATGTTTTTATATTGTTTTGTTTTGGGGGGTTTCCTTAATTCCTAATGATGTATAGTCTGAATTATGAGGAAACTGAGTCTAAATTTCTTCAAAGGTGAACTAATCAAAATCTAAGTTAAAGGAAGGAAAAACAGAGTATCTATCCTATTTTTTCTTCTATTCCTAAGTCAAAAATTAAGAGGTGAATTTGTAAGGCAAATTGAAATAGTTACAGAGAATGAAACTAACTAAAGCACTTTTAGTTGTCCAAGCCTCCAATTTTGGAAAGGTAACTTTCTTGAGATGGAAAACAAACAACTTATTGTACTTTACAATTTAAAGAACTAAATCAAATATACAGAGCAAATAATAGATTACAATCCTTGTGTTCAATGATATTTAATCATTTAGTCTAGGATAGATATCAGCTTGAAATGGTGACAAGAAAAAAAACATTTATCCACACAATGTATTAGCAACCTGGACTAGAAAGTAAATATGTTGGGTCCCTATAATACTAGTGATTACCCCATTACTATTGTAGGTTTACCCCTTATTAATATTGTTGTGCCCCTATTGCCCCCATATTGTTATTACTGTGCCCCATCAAATCCCTCTATTGTTATTTTTGTGGCTTTATATTATTATTGTTAGGTCGGCTGGGTTATATTGTGACTCCTTAGACTCCAATATATAGAAAGGAGGTCTTTTCATTTGTATCATCCAAGAATTTTTCATTTATGTAATGTAAAGGAGGTTTCCCCCTCGAAGAGGCTGAATTCTAAGGCATTGATCTATCTTTTCTATCTTTTCTTGAGCTAGTTGATAACATTTGGTATCAGAGCTTTGGATTCTAGGGTTTCGCTGCTCCAAACAGGTCATCGTGCCATTTGTGCAATAAATTTTTTTCTGCGATGTTTCAGAAGCTAAAGAAAAACACATTTGAGACGACATCACACTAAATCTTGGGTCCGAATTTCAAAGTGTTTTGCGCTATATTTGCGGAGATATGATATGAGAAAGTTGGTCTTTTTGCAGACTCCTGAATTACATTCTAAACAGGTGACCTGGGGAAAATCATCATAACGTTTTCTTTGAGCATTGGATTGAAATTTCATAAGAAGGTGCAGAAAGAGGATGGACTGTAGTTTCTTGTATATATTTTTTAGAGCCAAAAGACGAAACAGGGACTCGTGGCACATCGTACAAGTTCGCCCTACTAAACTAGTCCATAATCAGGTCACTGTGGGAGATTTCGCATAAATCTTCCTTGGAGAATCCAATTTGGATCAGACTAGTGGCATTGGAAAGAGGACACAGAGGGCTACTGCAGGTCACAATTTCAGAACTATATGATTTGAATGTACAGAGATACATCAGAGGCAATATCGAGCTCCTACAAAGTGGAAAAAGGTGTGTAGATTCTTTTAAATTTTTGCTTAAGATTGGTTTGAAATTTATTTAAAGGAATTCAAAGGGCATAGTAGAGAATTATTATCGGTAACTAATCCCCCAAGGAAAGGAAATGAAAACACCTAGTAAGGAACCTGAAAGCTCTAGCATGACTCATGAAGAAGAGGAAGAAATGCTACATGATATATTGAAATTACAAGAACAAGTGCAACAAGTGTCACTTGCACAAAAAGCAACAAAATATAAGATGGATGGTTTAAGGAAAGATGTAGAAGCTAAGAT
>APFE031163279.1:0-10739 GCA_000404065.3 Pinus taeda | reverse complement strand
GTAGCTGATGAAAATAACAATGAAACATATGTACATACCTCCCTCTGGCTTGCGGGACATTCACTGACCTTGACTCATGAACTTGACATGATTTTGACTCAAAACCCTAGACCTAAGACCTGGGACCTCAAGACAAAAATAACAACAAGTATGACTCAATTACATCGTAGTATAACCTCATCCAGCAAAGCCAAGAAGGGAACAAAGGCCAGCTCCTCCATTCAGTGTTATGGCATGCCTAGTGGGATGCAAACTTGACACTGATGAGACACCTAACTATGCATATGCAAAGAGCTATTGATCACTGATGGAGGGCTCAATACCGACGCTAACAGGTACATCCTTGATGGCTTGGAGAAGTGGAATTTTGACACATAGATTTTTCAATTCACCCAGAAGTTCATTCTCTTCAGGGGTAGGCTGAATTGGATGAGTTAATCTCTTAGGAAAGGGTGGTGGATTCACTCTAGGCATTCTTTCCTCTCTTTCCTCCTCATTCTCCCTAGGTGGAGATGGAGGATGGTTGTCCAGGAGTACTCTCCCAGATGGTAGGTTGATTTCCTGAAACTCCACAGCATAAGAAGGATAGGATGTCTCTCCACTATATACTTGCTATCCTTGTCTATTGTACGGGTTTGTATTTGGCTGGGTAGGCATCTGAGGTTGTTTAGGTGGAGAAGGGTGTAAAAGTTATGGTTTAGTAGGAGGTGAAGGCAATAAGGCTAGAGCATTATTATATGTTGGCCTCCACTCCTGTGGTGGTGCATTCCACTGAGGCTGTGGTAGAGTATATGGCTAAAATGATTGGTCTGTCAGCTGGGAATGGTACTAAGGTGTAAAAGACCAAGGATAAGGTGTAGACCAGGAGGGATGAGTAGGGTTCCCCCAAGAGGGAATGGATGTGTTTTGGTTAGGGTTGTAATATGCATGGGATGACCATTGCATGCCCTGCTAGTAAGTTCGAGGCCCATGGGGTCTCCTTTGATTTATGTAGCAGAGCTATTCAGTCACCCATTCCATTCCCTGATATACAACTTTTAGTCCAGGTAGATAAGGGCACATTTCCGTGGAGTGGTTTTCTTCATAGACCGAGAAGATTTCGATCAAGTTTAATGAACATTCGTTCCCAGGGTGCCTCCTTTTTCATCTAGGTCAGAAGATGGCTAATGCTCTCTCTGCTTCCTCCTGCTTTCTCTTGATGTGCATAGTGTCCATATGTAGGTAAAGGGTTTGGAGCGTTTCACTCTTGAAATCTTCCAACATATTTCCAATTTCACCTTTTATGGATGTATTGGAAGAGGATGAGCTGACCATTGGTTGAATACCCCTACCCTTTTTGCTAGTTGCCCTAGAATGGTTCCTAAAGACAATCTTGATATCTTCATAGGGTAGCTAGTAGATGTCCCCTCCTGCTAGAATATTTAGGGTATCCATAAGATCTTCCCTTACCCCTCAGAGCAGGACTAGCTTCAGTGACTCATGATCAAGAGTGCACCTAGCCCTTTTGTAGCTAAGTTGGAATATTTATTCATAACCATCAAGGGATTCATCATGCCCCAAGGTCATATTAAAAATTTCCTCTTTAGTTTCTTTGGACCTACAGTAGTCTTAATACTTTTTGTTGAAGGCTTGCTACATCTGAGCCCAGGTTGTGATGCTATCCCTAGGTAAACCCATGAATCAACGCAGATCTGCATCCTTGAGAGTGGATGGGAATAATTTCAACTTCTACTCATCAATGGTGTAATCATAAGTTTTGCATATGATAGCAAACTCAAACAGGAAAGTATTAGATTCTCTGATGGGAAAAGCACCCTAAATTCTTTCTTTATCTCCTTTTTCATTTTTATTTTCAGCCATCAAGTCAATTGGAATGGGTTCTCCTTATTCTTCTCCCCCTGTAGGCTCTTAAAAAATATCTGGTTGTTCACCTAAGGGGTCCTCCAATTCATAGCCACTGAAGAAGAGGGAAGGTTGGATGTTTGAAGTGGTGGGGGTATTTGGTAGAAGTTTCCCTAAGTTATTCCTATTCCTATGAGGCATGAAAGAAGTGTTTTTGTTTTGTTTTTCAATTTTTTCAAGCTTTGAGGCTAATTAAAGAATTGAAATAACAACCTGAATAAAAACTAGCTGCTAAATGAAATCTGACTTATAGAATAGAAAAGAAAGAAAACCACTTATAATTACTTTTGCAGAAATGAAGCTAATAGCAGAATGTCAAAGATAAGAAATGGAAGAAAGAAAGAATAAATCACATCTTACTAAGACACCTCCCCAACAACGACACCAAAAAGTGATGAGCACCAGTATTGCAACAAGAACATTGCAACTCATAGGGCTACCAACTTTACTTTATCAACCTAGGGTTTGTGCAAAATTGGAGATGACAGTGTTGTATACACAAACAGATGCGATGGCTCCACTCTTTGTCACTACTAAGCTAGTGATAGACCATTATGGTTTCTCAAACCATCCTTCTATTGATTCAGAGGAATCTTGACTACCAATGAGGAAAAGGGAAATTTTCACTAACTGAAATCTTGTCTACTGTAGTAAGGAAAGACTAAAATCAAATGCTTAAACACACCACTCATCTAACTAATTTCTAAGAGGCTTTGCTTCAAAAGAATACGAAGTTAACATGTATGTAATCATATTGTCCTAGGCATGCAATATGAAATAACCAAACACTCTACTATTGTGCATGTAAATGAACATAATAACTCTTTTCTCATTTTTGTCCTTTTTGTGTGAAAAAATTGAATGCTAAATCCTCTTGGTGATGTGGGACATAGGTTAGAGATGGTGGTGAAAGTTCAGATGGTTTGGGAGGCCAGTAGGGGTCTTTTCTTATCTTCCTCGATGGCTTTTTCACAATTTGGCCTTAAAATAGGCCACCACAGGTCATCTAACAGGATGTCCTAATGCTTCCTACAGGATGTCCTAATGCTCCTACAGGATCCCATGTATTCCTACAGGATCTAGCCGAGAGCAACAGGATTAAGTTTGAAGGTGGTGTAGGGCTTATGGAAGGTGAATGGTGGGATAAATAAGGCAAGGGAGTGACTAAGACTTCCTCAGAGCTCAAAACAGATTTTGTAAAATGGTTGGATTTTCTCAACAAACCTGAAAAGTTGTTCTTATGGAAGGATGAATTGTTTGAGGGACTTAGTGGGGAAAGTGATGATCATGGATGGATGAGGTTAGGATGGGGTTGCTGGTAATGAGATATCCCTGCACTGTTGGAACTCTTGAACTTCATCAATCACTAGCATTTATCCATGAATCATGTCAAATAAGAAAGATTTTCAGTCAACTAAAGAAAACAAAATTTTATTATCTAGTTGTCTGGCTCATGCATAGAAATACTTGCAGAATAATGTGAAATACTATCAGATATAATACAAGGCTTGAATATATCAGAGATGACAATTGAATCCTATACTTAAAAGCTAAAAAGATGCTGGCCTAAGTAGCAGAAAACCCTAAATTCCATGAAAAATCAGAATTCTATCTTTTTGGGCTACATAGGAGTTCTTTCCTCAAACCATGGTCCCTGAAGGGAGGAGTGAGGCCACGTCCACCTGCTAACAAGTTTTTGGTATTCCTTTATCTTTCTAAGTTGTTTCCAAAGTAAGACACAAATTGAAGAAAACTAATCCAAATTAACAACTACTTGCAATGAAATAATGCAACCATTAATCTATGAAACCAACTAAACATACGAGTACAAGAAGAAGAGCCTTTGCTGCTAGGGTTGGGCCCTATCCCAAGAGCTTCATCCCTCTAAGTCAACTTAGCGTTGGATCAAGGAAATTCTCATTCTCATTATCATATCAGAAAAATTACATAACAATGTCTCCCACAAGTCTTGAACTCAAAAATGCTTAGTGCTCTTACATAAAAACTTTGATTCTTAAATCTATGGAGGCTTGGCTCCCAAACTCAAAATGAACTGACTCTTAACTATGATTGGATTGACTGCATTTTTACCTTGATGACTCGGCTTCTTGAAACTCTGATCTAGTGTGATTTGATGGAGGAATATTCGAATGAGTGGGGATTAAATGAGGGGGATCTATCTCCTATTATCTCTCCTCCTTGTTTCATTTGAGTTTCTGCCCTTAATTAGTCAAAATTGTCGTGAATTTTCTCAAAACCTACAATCAATGCACATTAAAGAACTAGACATAACATCTTACTTTTACTCATCTCATTAAGAAAAATATATTTAAAATATGTAAGGAATTATGAGAAGAGTTGATTTTAATAAGCTTGGAGGTGTATTAAGGTCCATATAGTTACCCAATAATGAAGCTCATCACTTTGGCATTGAGCTTTCTTATGAGTTGGAGATTGAATTTACCGAGTGTTAGGATTGTTCTAGAGAGAACAAGCATTGAAATTTCATCTTGATTTTTCAAATTAATACAAAATAGATAGTGGGGTTTTGAGATGTGGTTTTCCCTATATATTTATTGTGTTATGTGCCTTTGATTCTATTCCTTTATTGATTATTGTTTTCTTGATGTTTATGGGATTCCGTTATAAAGAGTAGAAGTATATTCTTGTCTCTTTGATTAGAAAATTGCATTATCTTGTGAATCTACAAGAATTTATACATGGTATCAAAGCTAAAAACAATATACTAGAGGATATTTCGAAGTTTTGAGTTTCTGGGTTATAGGTGAAAGACAAATTTACAATACATACTTTAGGATTGTTAGATGGAGTTCCATGGGTTGAATATTGAGTATAACTTGGAAGGCAACACGAATTACATGGCCTGTAGGGATAGGATGGAGGATGTGCTAGAGGAAAATGGCTTGAAGGAATTTGTTGAACAAGCAATTCCTAAGCCAACAACTACTGATGCACAAAACTTGTCCGAGTGGAAGAAGTGTGTGGTGAAGGCAAGGCATATAATCCTTGAGGGAATTCAAGATCATATTGTCTTAAGTATCCATGGAAAGGAAACCCTGCATGCTATGTGGAAAACATTGACAAACTTGTATCAGAGTAGTAGTGATCAAAGGAAGTTGGCACTGAAGGATAAACATCGTAAAATCAAGGATAAAGGCAAGACGATTCTGAAATACTTGACCAAGTTCACTCAATGTCAAGATGAACTAGGAAGTGTTGGAATCAAGGTTGTTGAGGAGGATATGGTGAGCCTTGCTCTTCTTAGACTCCCAAAGAGTTGGCATAGTTATCAGGACTTTGTCAATGGTCGGGAGAATCTGCTAGATTGAGAATCACTATGGTCATATTCTATGCAGGATGAGATTAGGAGGAACACCAAGGATGGCTCTCCATGAAAGACTGAAGATGAATAGAACTCTACCATAGCGATTAAGGCAAGGAAGGGGGAAGGTAAAATTTCCCATTCCAAATAATATTCTTATCATGGAGGTAAGAAGAAGAACATGACGAAAGTTAAATGCTTTCATTGTCACAAGATGGGTCACTTTGCTACAAATTGTCCATTGAAGAAGTCCTCAGGAGGAGTGATGGGTTAGGCTTTGGCATCCAAATTCAAATTGGAATTTTCCCTCATTGCATGCATGGTGTCTTCAATGATGGGAACTATCTGGTACTTATATAGTGGAGCTTCTTTCCACATGACTGGTGACAAAGAATTATTTAGTGAATTGGAGGAGAAAGATCTCAAGATGCATATCAATATGGGTGATGGTAGTAAGTATAATGTTATTGGTGTGGGAATTATTAATTTTCAGAGGGATCATGTGGCTCCACTCATCTTGAAGAATGTTATGCATGTACCCAGACTAACAAAGAACTTGGCATATGTTGCCATGCTTGAGGATAGAGGCTATGATGTGATCTTTTCGAAAGGAAAGGTGTTTCTTCGACACATAGCCACGGATCAAGTAAATAAGATAGGGATTCGAGTTCAAAATATCTATAATATAGAGGCAGAGGATTGTGCTACTTTAATTTTAAAAGAAGAAAATATTATGAGTTGAGACGTCATCAAGTTGTGGTACAAGCGATTGGGCCACTTGCATCATGTGGCTTTGAAGATATTGTAGCAAATCTCTACTGGTCTTTGCAAAGACACGCTTGAGCAACTTGATACATGTAAGGGTTGTAATTTCAGAAAATACACCAAGTCTTCCTTTGGGGATAGAGACATTCGAGCATATTCTATTTTGGAGAGATTCCATTTAAATGTGTATGGACCATTCTCGACAACATCCACAACATCCATGACAAAACACATGTATTATGTTATATTTTTTAATGTCTATTCTTGTAAATGCTGAGTATTTTTTATACAGAAAAAGGATCAAACTTTCACAAATTTTTGTGAGTTCAAAGCATTGGTAGAGAAAGATTCTGGAAAGAAGTTTAAAGATATATGGAGTGATAATGGTGGTGATTATGTCTCCAATGAGTTTAAGAACTTTTGTACAATGGAAGGGATTAAATGAGAGTTAACGACACCCCATAACCCTCAACAAAATAGAGTTTCTGAGAGGAAGAACATGAGCATAGTAGGGGCAACAAGGGTGATGTTGCATGATTAGGGCCTAACACTACACTTATGGGTTGAAGCATGCAACAAAATAGCTTATGTTTAGAACCATAGGCCACATCGAATACTTGAGATGAAGACACTAGAGGAGGCTTATTCCTGTAAGAGGCTAGATGTTGGTCACTTCAAGATTTCTGGGTCATGGGTTTATTTCCATGTGACCAAATATGCACAAAATAAGCTTGAGCCAACATCAAAGTTGGGGATATTTGTGGCGTACATTGATACACCCCACAACTATTGGGTGTACATGTTGACCAGTCGGATGCCAGTGGTTCGGAGGGATATTAGGTTCGATGAGGAGAAGGCCATGCGAGTATCCCTTGAGAGGGAGCTTGAGCTATTATGGCCTCTAAATTAGACATGAATTAAGGTCTATGACCATCCTTCAACACATTAAACCTCTATTTTTTCATTAGATAATGTATTTTTAACTTTAATATATTCATTAGGAAGGTTTATGAATAATTGCATATTTGTGCCTAATATTATTTATTGTTGTGGAATATTATGAGAATATTGGGTAGATTATGAAGATTTGGAGGAGGATATAATTTAGGGACTTTCTCCCTACTATAGGAGGATCATTATTAAATAAGAAATCTACAATATATTATGGAATTATGGCACAAATTGTGGAACTCCAACGATTGAGAAAATCTAGGAATGTGTTCCCTACCATTTAATGCATATTCCTAGTATTGGGAACCATATCCACTAATCAAGGGATTTTGGTGGGGAAAGATTCTTCCATTCATGGGGAATGATTCCTAATCATTTTGTATAAGTACCAAGTCAAATTTTCCTTTAGAGGGAGATTTTCATTAGTGTTCTTGTGGAGAGAACTCGTATTTTTGCAGCTCCATTGTATTTTCTTGCAAGGATGTAACTGTATTGATGAAAATAATGAAGATCGGTGTCATGTTTAGCATCTAAATATTGTTATCCTCCATATATTTCTGATTTTCCTTGGGCTTGTCCATCCCAGGAGCCTTAGAGCCCTTTTGTATAATTTTCTTTTCTTCTTTTCCCTTCTTATTCACATGCATCTCTTCTTTTTGTTTCTTTCTACTTCTGAATTTAGTATTAATGATTTCTCATTGTAGGATTGGGTTAAATGGTTGATGTAAGCTCTTTTGCAAGATAAAAAACATCATTTCATCCTTGGAAAAGATTTTTAAGGTCACAGTAATCATTTAGCTAGTTGGATAACTTTCATATTCCAAAATCTAGATTTCTGGAACTCCTATGTGGCAAAGAAAAATAAATTTCTATTATTTTTTAGAGCATGATAACGAGATTCAATCAAGTTGGATCCACTTGCATTAGATCAAAGAAAAATTCTAGTTCATAAAAAGAATCACCCCACTGCATTTGCACTTGATTAGGTTAGGCATTTTATAGATTTAGTAGCTCACTAGTTCTCGAATTTCTAGATTTTCGACTAGTAATTTAGTGTTATTTTTTAGCATGTGTTAACAGAGGTATTTTTGAGTGATTACACTTGAAATGGGGACCTAAGACATCCCAGCCAATAAAAAAATTTTTCCCATCCAATTTAGATTTGATTTTCTTTTTCATTCGATGAATTATAATTTCGTATAGTAAATTTTTAACATCCTATAGTAAATCAGGGGATCCTATAGAAGAATTAGGAGATCCTATAGGAGAACTAGTACACCCTATAGGAAATCCTGTAGCAGCCTATTTTGAGCCTGAATTGAGAAAAATCATCATTAAAGTTGGGATTAGGCTCCTACTTGACCTCCAATCCATCAAAATCATTGTACTCGTCTTGCTCCACACTTGTCTCCCTTACCAAAGATCAAGGAAAGATTAGCATCTGCATTTATAAAGCAAAAAGATTTAAAAAATGAGTTCTTTTATATTTACACATGCACACAATAGTTAGTACTCTCTAGATCATATTTCATGCTCAGTTAGTTTAAATCATCACATATGATAAATAAGGTTAAGATAGGTTTCTTTTACATTTATTTCATGATCTTTGTGCAATTAGAATAGGTTTATTTTCTTGTATTTTCTTTCTTGCAATAGGTTAAAGTTCCATTTCAAACATTTCATTTTCTACAATTAGTTTAGGGTTTGGCTTTAGTACATGCACTCCATTACATCATGATAGCAAAAGGATGGACACATTGTATGCTGCACATAGAGTGTCGATACCTCTTAAGTTTGTACGAACCTTGGGTTGATAATTAAAAGTTGGTAGCCTTGGGAGTTGCAACATTCTTGCTGCAATACTGAGGTTTGTCACTTTTTGGCGCCGTTTTCAAGGAGGTGTCAAAGTATGCATTGTTTTCTTCCCTATTTGATTCGTTTCTTTTTACTTTTTGCAAAAACAAAAAAGTAATTTCATTAGGCATATTTCATTTCAAAAATATAAAAGTGCATTGCATTAGTGTTTTCTTTCAATCATAAAAACAAAAAAAAAATCTCCAACACCAACCCACCCCCCATTTGATTGCGTGGTGTAGTAGGAGCCACCTCACCATTTACTTTTGGAGGTAGAAGAAGAAGATGGAAAAGAATGTAGAAGAAATGGATGGAGATGATGACAATGAGGAAGATCCTCTTGGTTTTCCCATTCAAGATACTGATATCAATGTGCACAAGAAGAACATCCCTCCATCTTTTCTTCCAAAATTTCATGGTCTAAGGTCAGAGGATACAGAAACCTTTCTCTTTGAATTTGAAATTGTTTGTATATTTTATGGTTACTTATTAAGAACTCAAAAATTGAGATTGTTTCCGACAACATTAAAGGATAGAGCTCTTAAATGGTTCATGAGTTTATGGACTAATTCAATAAGATCATGGAATGATATGCAAAAGATATTTCTAGAAAAATATAAAGATCATGATCTTAAAGAAGAAATATTTAGAATGAATCAAAGAGAAGATGAGATCCTTGAGGATCTTGTTATCACTCAGGTTGTTCCCTACTTCCTAAAGGGAATACAACCGAGGTAACCATTGACCAATCTTGTAGCTACAGGTCCTAGCCTACCTGCAACCAGAGAGGGCTCTCTCTTTATAGTTTAGCTTTGTTTGATGAGTGTTTTAGGCTAGTTATGATGCACTGTTTGTTTTGAATTTTGTGGGTTGATGAATTCATATAGAACTGAGGTATAGATTTACAGGACAGTTTGTTCCATTGGGCAATGGAGTTGAGGTATTTGTGCTTTTGAAAGTGGATTTTTGAAAACAGAGTGTTGCTGCAGAGCAAGTTAGGCATGTGTGAAACAATTTATCAGATTTTTTGGTGAAATTGGGGATTTAGTGAGTGAAAGGCAGTTAAGAATCTTTCACTATGCTAATTAAAAAACATGAAAGTATTGCTTAAGAGCAATTAAGAATTCTTAAACAGTATTTACCATGTTAGGATAAGTTTAGACATGAGAAATTAAGAATTCATATCCATGGCTAATCCAACAGAAAACATATTTAGAAATGGAGATTGAGCATAGGGTGTTTGAAACAAATCCTAGGCTATTCTTTTTCTCTACTTACTAAGATTATGAAAACATATGAGTTATGGAATAAACAGGAAACACATACACTGGTAAGAGAAACTTATTGATTCAGCACATGACACAGGAATTCTGCAACAAAAATAGAGCTTTACATATCCATCTTCAGACAACGTTGGAACAAGAAATCTCCATCAGCAATTTTTATTATCAAAAAGTCTTCAGTATACAACAGAGCTCTTCAGGAAGAATTGTATTACAACCGACCCTCAATGCATTATCTGAGGGGATATATATACAAAAAGAGGGTATAAAATATCTTAGTAGAAAGTTATGGTGCAATAAATTGCACCACCAACTCTCTTACAAAAGTAAATGACAACATAAATATAGCTTTTAATGCTGAGGTAGCTGACATTCTTCTGTCCGACAGATTTGACTTTATGGCTCTGGAAAGTAGGCCGTAGCAGTGCTTTTAATCCTGCGTTAACTTTAGCCTGCTATTTGGGTGGATTGCTGAGTCATCTGTATGCTGCTTGTTGTACCTGTATGCTGATCTGCCTGCTGACCCATCTGCTAATCTGCCTGCTGATCTTTCTCCAAAAAAGGCAAAAAACAAAGTGGAATTATCTAGGCAAAATCTCCAACATTGCTTGCCACCAATCAGCTGGGGGTAGCTGATGTCT
>APFE031163270.1:217275-246589 GCA_000404065.3 Pinus taeda | reverse complement strand
TCCAGAGACCACTAGATTTTCTGCTCCATTTTCAGGAACCATAGAACTATTGCACCCATCAACAATAGTGCTACCTTGCAGCTTGTACATAGTTCCAATCTGAACTCCCTGCATCAATAACAGTGCTCCTCGAACCATCTTGCAGGTATCCTTCTCGAACACTGTCTTTACACCTGGATCATCCAACTTGCTTACAGAAATTAGATTTCTGGCCAACGCATGAATATGCAGAACACCTGGAAGGGTTCTAACCCTTCCACCTTGCAACTTCAACTTTACTTTTCCGCCACCAATGATTCTAGCCTTCCTATCATCTCCTAAGAAGACATCACCACCATCGTATTTCTCATACTTGCAGAACCACTCTCTATGGGGAGTGAAGTGAAAGGATGCACCTGAGTCAATCAACCATGCCTCATGATCTACATGTGTACTTGAAGAAGCCAAGTACACATCCCCACCTTCGTTCAAGGTGGTTTTCACCTCTACAGAAGGATCATCATCAGATCCCTTTCCTTTATCAGGAGCTTTAGGTTTACAGTCTCTTTTGTAGTGCCCTTCCTTTCCACATTTCTAGCACACCAACTTTACCAGTTTTCCTAGAGATTTAGATCTCCTTCTAGATTTAGATCTCCCACTCGATGACTTATTTTTGTTTTTGTCCTAGGACTGTCCTCATAAAGACAAGGCATCACCATTCTGGCTCTCCATATTTTTCCGTCTCATCTCCTCCGTCAGTAAGGATGGGACTATTTCATCAAACTGTAAGGCAGTTGCATTACTACCTATTGCAATAACCAAACTATCCCACGAATATGGTAGAGAACAAAACAAACTGATGCACTTATCTTCATCTGAATTTTAGTATCAACAGATGCTAACTGACTTACCATAGTATTAAATGCGTTCAGATGCACTGTCACCGAGTCTCCATCTTTCATCCTCAGGTTATACAGCTTTTTCTGCAGGAATAGTTTATTCACCAGAGACATAGATTGGTACAAAGTCCCTAATTTGTCCCACACAGCCTTCGTCATAGCTTCCCCCGATACATTCAGCAATACTGAATCTGAGACACACAATCGTATTGTGCTCTTTGCCTTCTAATCCAACTTATTCCATTTTTCATCGGACACTCTCATTGGTTTAGTACCCGGATCTACCATGATCCACTGATCTTTATCCACCAACATATCCTACATATTGAGTTTCCACAACTCAAAAATCTGACCATTAAATTTCTCGATCTCTATCTTTCCACTGCTCACCATCTTCTTTTACCAATAGAATCGATCTCGCAGATCTCCCATTGAACAGGGTCTACCACGGGCTTGAGTGAAACCCGGTACAGAAATTACCTGCATAAGAATTCTAAAACACAAAAAATAAAACACATATACACAGATATTTTCCCCTGGATCCCGAATTTGGGACTACTAGCTTGATTTTTCATTATGTTCCTTTCAATGTTATAATACATACTTATACATGCCTAAGCATCCAATACCATGGACCGAAAACCATTGCGTCTAATACCATGTGTGAAAACATGCACAAATCCATAGGTGGGTCTGCCCATCCTAACATAGGGTCTAAAACAAAAATTTTCCGTGGCACTGCCTCGGACCCCATAAAGTGGGGTTACAGGTACATCTCAAACCCCTTGTGAACCCCCCCTCGCTACACAATCAACGCAACGAAAGGGGGCTTTGCCCCCCCTCTACCCCCTGGTTAACTATGTGGGCTAGTCATGGAAAGAATATAACACAACCCAACAAAGCTCAACTTCCCTAGGAGATGACACAGACCCAACTTTGATGATGGACAAAGTATGGGAACTTTTTGGTTGTAATCATCCATCTGGCAACTCTATTGAGGGACAAACCTCTTGGCAACTCCTCTTCATAGTATTGGCTCAGTTTGTGAGACATATTCAGAGAAATCCTTAGAAGCCACAAGCTGATCCAGTACCTGACCTTGAAAAAATCATCAAAGAAAGAAAGGCATTACAGAAAGGAGCATCAGGTTCAAGTAAACCTAAACAATCTTCTATAGCTCTTCAAGAAAATCCTGCAATAGAACAAATACATGTTGAGAGTATAGCATCTAATACTAGTAGTGAAGCAAAACTCTCAGAGATTTATAAAGCTCCTTATTCTTTAGGTTCTCATTTTGTTGCAATCCCAAAGGACACCTCACCTCCTATCCATCATACTCCTTTAGTATTATCAGTCACTCCTCAGCCCTCTGTCATTCAGGCTGTCGATACTCTTTTAGCCACCATAGCTATGGCAGGTCCACAAGCACCTACCAAAATAGAAGGAATCATAGATGCTAGGTATGGACCTCTAATACTACCCACTCCTTTGAATGCCATGACCACTGGAGATTAACAGAAGTATATGCCTAAGTTCACTTGGACTGAATGTGTTTTAGCTGAAGAACATCTTGAACCATTCTATAGCTATGTTGATAACCTAGACCTTATTGAAGATAATGTCTGGGTGAGAGTCCTTGTCCAAAGCCTAGATGGAGAGGCTAGAAAATGGTTCAGTGAACTGAACTCAAGATCTATAGTAGATATTGAGGCCTTATCTGATGCATTCCTAAAGCATTGGGGAGATAAGAAGGATCTCCTTTACTACAACACCGATTTTGGAAACTTAAAGAGGGAAAATGGTGAGCTATTGTCTGATTTTAATAAGAGGTTTAACCACATGTACAGAAAGATACCAGCTAAAGTGAAATCCACCACTACCTCTGCCAGACTCATCTATGCCAACGCCTTTGATTCTGACTTCAGTTTATTGTTGAGGGAGAGGTGATGTGCTTCTTTGGCTAATACACAAGATGCAACCCTGGAAGTAGAATCAAACATCATGGCTACAAAAAATCTCAAAGGTAATGCTAATAGAAGGAGACAGAGGGGCGAGCCTTCATCATCTTCAGATCCCAAGATAAAGAAAATGGCCCAAATGATAGAGTCAATAGCCTCTAAAGTCTCCAAATTAAATCTCGAGTAACACCCTAGGAAAGGAAGAGTTCCTAGCACCTTTGCTCCTCCAAATCAAAATCCATATAAAAGATCAAATGAGCAGTTTCAGATTCTGCAAAGAAGCAAAGATGCCCACGAATACCAAAGGCTAAAGACCCATTTTCAAAATGCAGTCATGGAGGAAGAGCAGTTGGAAGAATATGATGATATCCATGGTATTGAAGACAAAGGAAGCATCACTTTGTTAACCAGGGCTGCCTATGAGAAGTCATTATTCAATGACCAAATCGGCCAAGAGTGGGACGGTTGTTAGGTTCCTATACCAATAGGTGTCATATATCATGATTGACTTGGTATAGTTCTGAAATATGTACATACCTTTGCTTCTACAAATGTTTTCCATATTTGTAAAAAATCAAAAAATTTAAAAATGTAAAGAGGGTATGTCCTAGAAAAAGAATAAAGAAAAAATCAGAAAAAATGAAGGAAAATAAACCCCAAGAAAAACAAGGATACCATGAAAGTGTGCAAGTACAAATGCCACTACTATTTTACTTTTGTGTAATAAAATTTTTGCAACTTGTCACCTATGCCACAATCCATGGTAGACAAATGGTTTAAACTTGGTTATTTCATGTTTTCAATTTCATGTTTATAGAGATAGAGAATAAAATATGACCAAACAGTTTAATCTTGGCAGATAAGTAGATAGGTAGAGTGAATAAAAAGAGCTCAACAGTTTAATCTAATCCCTTGGATATAATAAGGTTAGATTTAGATAGATATCACTATGTAAAAGAAAAGAAAGTGTGATCAGGGTTTTCCAGTTTAAGTGCACCCTAATAAAGAAGTAAAAATTCTAGGATAAGTAGGAAGGGTAAGTAGATGATGGTTGTGGAATAAATGTGTGGTGAATGTTCAGTTTAAATGCTCAAATCTTATAACTTTCCTCACTAGGAAAAGGCATGTATCACATGAAAGGCACATCAACATTCAAATTCAAATTAATTAATTTCCCAATCCATTTTCCCCTTAAGTTTCACTAACTTCCCCTAAGTACTAAAGGCACTCACAAATTTAGAGGGGCTCAGAGAATTTCTTTGACTTTTGGAGGGACCAGACCCTTGGCCCAATAATTTGGAATACCTAAAGTACTTAAATGCCCTTCATCAACATTTACCTCTCCATAAGATCATTCATTCCCTTGATAAAGCTTTTCCTAAGTAAAATCCTATTTTACTTAGGGAAATTAAAAACATTTCCATATCTCAAAACCCTCATATATTATTAGCCTAAGTAATGTTATATGATGAAATGCTTTCAGAAACATTTACTTAGCACACTTCATATTCCATAGTCATATTAACCACTAATGTTATTATTATGTAATTCCCGAATAAAACAACATTACCCACATCCGTATTATTATATTATACAAAACCCCAAATTTTTACATATCCCACCTGGATGGTTAAATATAACCGTAAATCAAATAGTAAATGGGATTAATTAGCTAATATGTAGTTAATTAAGAACCTAACCTCCCCACCATGCTAATGAGAATTAAATAAGTCATCAAGACTAATTAATAAATCATCAACCAATCAAATTGCCCCAATATGATTAAGTCTTTTAATTAATATCGGGCCCACCCCTGTTATACATTAGTCATGTCATTGCCTCGACTACCGTTCGATTGGATCCTTCAGATCTGACGGCTATCGCTCATATCGCACAGGCCTTTTGTTCGACCTTTAGCATGCGATGTGAGCGGTTTCCCAAATAGTGCCTATGCTTTGTGTCAACTGACTAGTGGAATCGCGTGACCCTCCTCCAAAACCACTAGCCTCCCAAAAGATGTGCGATGAAAACCAATACTACTCCCGCTTACTGCCTCCACTAAATGACAAAGTTGTCCCATCAGTCACTTAAAGCCAACTGTCATTTTCGTTTACCCACCAATATCAACCATTTACTTGTTTAAACACAAAAACCCGAGTTTTGCTCACCTGATTGTGCAATAAAACCCTATGTAACCCATCTGCACCACCTGAAGCCTCTGTTAATTGATTCAAGCATGGTTTACCTCCCAAAAATCATTCTAGACTCACTTTGTAGACCTTTCAATCTCAAATGGAACCTTTTCGACCTCCCCTGCAAACCAATGCTTTCTTAAGAGTTTGTTTTGTTTTACAGGTGATCAGAAGACCACAAGCTTGGATAAACAAGTCTTAATACTAGTCATAAGATCTGTTTACTCCAAGATTGTTATCAAATCTATTCAAATAGAGAAGGAATATAAAACATACAGTAAAAAGACAAACAAAGGAAACATGAAATTAAATGATTTACTGTTGAAACAGACAGTAAAAACCTAAACTACACATTGAAGATAAAAGGACACAGTAAAGAACAGTCAAACTGTATCAGGATTAAAGAGTATCAGATTGAAGACCAAGACAAGTAAATCAACTAGCGAGAAGATAAACAGTAGGGGAGACACTTGCAAAATAGACTATACAAATTCATGTCAAAGTGAAGACAAATGAAAAAACAGAGCGGTAAAAGTAAAAAGTAAACAGTAAACAGTAAAAGTAAACATGAAAACATTAAGAGTTAAACAAAGATGAAACAAATTTCACCAGCTACAATGAATTTGATCCAAAGTAAAAGTGAAAAACAGTTGAAAGGAATTTAAGGTTAAAAGATGAAATCAGAGCAAAAATGGTACATTCTTCATAAATTTCCTATTTAAGTCATAGTTGTGTAGAAACTATTGTGGCCAATCCAAGAAGCATTTCGAAACACTAGAGGAGATTGTTGTTCCTAATAGGCTAATATACAAAAACCTATCTCACTTTTTACACAGGTATTACCAAAAGGGAGATAAGTGCATGTCTTCATAGCCTATTTTTCAGTTTGTGCAAAGTCCTGTTTTTGACATCTTTTTACAAAGAATTTTGTGAACAACTGGAGCTGAATTTTGGGAAACTAAGAGAGGTTTATCTCAAAAACATTCCTATCTACAAAAACATCTTTCATTTTTTACATATCTATCATGTATTGAGATATACAAGCATATCATTGGGCCCTAAGTTTATTTCTAGGGCAGAATGCACGAAGGAAGGATGCAGTTAGTGACTAGAATGCCTCATCATCAACTAAGAGTTGCTATCAATTTCGAATTTCTCTTCTTTGTCACCATAAATCCATAGAAATAGTGCCAAATAGATTCATTAGTTTTGAATTTCCTTTATTTAATTTCTATTAATGTAAACATTTGGAGATATTTGTGAAACTAATCCTGATATCTTTTTAAGATATTTCAGTTTACAATTAGTATAAATACTTCTTCATTTGAAGTATTTTGTGTGGATTCTTAGACATTTATGTAGATGCTTTATTTTGGAATAGAAGTGATGTTGAACAACTATTGTATGGCTAGCTAGACAAATTAATAAAGCAAAGGACTTTTACAGGATACCTGTGTCAAACGAGAAACAAATAAGTATTTTATATGTTATGTTTTTACAGTTTTCTGGTTTAAATATTCATATGTGTTTCATATTTGAATGATAAATGAAAAAGTATATTTCAAAAAGAGCTTTACTGCATTCTATCTTTAAAATCGTTTACATTCTTAATGTTTTCTTCTAAGATATCATAGATAGGGAATTCTTAATTGCTTCCTGCTTTTTAGTTTATCACTGTGACCATTTAACAAAAAATTCTTAATTGCGTTTGTTAATGAGCACCCACTTTCCCTTATCTTGAACTCTATTGAAGGATTCTTAATTTCCCTTCCTCCCTTTCAATACCATTTCACCCTTTTAAGCTATCATTTGTCTCTTGTTTAGCTATCTTTCCCTGTGAAGCACTCCTTTGTTGAATCAACCTGATCCAGTTAAGCCATCCTCAATTGACTCCATAGCCCAACGGCTAGAAATACATTGTTCTATCCATCTGCTCCTGAATTCTGCCACCAAACAAAATCAAAATCCCCCAAGCTTTCATAACTAGCCTAATATCTCATCAAACATAGATAAATCACAAAGATAGAGCCCTCTCTGAGTGTAGGTTGGCTAGAACCTATACTTAAAAGGTTGGTTTGTGGTTACCTCGGAAATTTCTTTCTTTAACCTTGAGAAAATTCTGAGTGATAACATAGTGGTGACTCCACTGGGGAAGAACTGACATTTTATTTAGAATTTTTTTACAGGTTTAGATCTGATCTATGATGGTGGATAGTGATCAAACACGCAAAGGTTAAAATCATCCACTTGGTGACTCCAAATCAATTCTACAATCAAGACTCCACTGGAGAAATGGACCTAAAAGAACCATGTGAAAAGATGAGGCTTTTAACTTGGATTGTTATCCAAGACATTACGTTCTTTCTCATTGATAAAGGTTTTCAATGTATATTGTATTTTAGAGAATAGTTTAGATTAATTTTTTATTATTTTCCTTTAAAAGTTGTAGATACAAAGTCTCCTTACACATTTGAACAATAGTCTTCTGAATCTAATGGGGATCACATTCCAATCAAAGAGTCTGAAACAATTAAGACTAATCATACAATCCCCGTACATGTTCCTATACCTTATAAGGTTCCTGATAGATATAAGCCCCTCATGTTACTTGCTACACTCCATGCTTTCCCTAATGATTATCACAAGTATCTCCCTAGGTTTGATGGAGAGAATGGTCTCACTACCCAAAAACATATTCAAGCTTTCGAGGATTATCTTATCTTATTTGAAGTAGATGAAGAGGGTGTCAGTATTAAGCTTTTTGCTCTTTCTTTGCAAGACAAAGTCAAGAGTTGGTTCAAAAACCTTCATAAAGAAAGAATCTCAAATATCCATCAGTTTCTCAAACTCTTCCTTGATAGATGGATAATCAAAGTCAATCTTCTTGTAATCATAGAAGAATATAGTCAGTTAAAAAGACAGCCGTATGAAATAATACAACAATTTTCAGACAGATTTAATCAAGCCTATTATTCAATACCATTAAATATAAGACCTCCCCCTGGTGCAGCTCTTTTGCATTACCCAAGAGCATTTGATTCAGAAATAGAATTTCATCTAAGAGAAATAAACCCCTCAACAATGGAACAGATGTAGAACATGGCAATAGATGTAGAAGTTAATCTAAAAATTAGAAGAGAAAGTTGAAAGTAGAAAAAGAGGAAAAACTTGACATTTTGATAAAGAAAACAGAGGAAATGATGCAAAAGATCACCATGAAAGTTGAATTTTTTGTTCAAAATCACCATGAAACATTTGTTTCACAAAAATAAGAGGTTGACATCCATGAACAAATCCCTGTTAATTCCAACTACCATAAATCTGAAGATAGAGTTATAGAACCATATGTGTAGAGGCAATCTACTGATCTAATATGTACATTTGGTGACATTAATTCTTATGATGATGTGCCTAAGATTGATCACTATAATAACGATTATGTTTCTCAAATCCAAATTAACCTTGCAGAGGAATCATAATCTAATCTGAGGAATAAGGAAGTTCAGGTTCAACAACTTGAAAATGGTGATCAGCTTGTTCATTTCAGCTATGAGAATGAGGAGGAAAGTGCAATAAATTTTGAAATCAGTGAAGGAACTTTACCATTTTGTTTTGCTTCGTTTTAGTTTATCGGATATAACTATCATGCAATTAGAAATCAAATGTCAACAAGTTTTTATATTACTTATCTAGAGGGAAATAAAAGACTTGTGCAAGACTTCTCATATCTAGATTTGCAGCGCCAAAATGCCATTAAATGTCAAGTTGCAGAACAAGACTTGGAAGTTGTAACATATGATCAAATGATCCAAGATGATTCCCCACCTCTATGTTTTGAATCATTTCAATTTTTAAAGGAAATGTGGTATAAAATTTTTAAGGAAAAGGAGTAGCTTGTAGAAATCTATGAAGTTCCATTTGAAACTATATGTAATAAGTTGCAGCAATCCTTCCAAGTTCTTTATGATCCAATAGCTGATAGATTGGATGATGAATGCAATCATAATTTTTCTCCATTAACAAACTATGAGAGTCAAAATCAAGATGATAATGGTTTCACCAGACAGACATTAAAATCACTGGAAATATCATCACAAAGATTAGTTGAAAACATGCAGGGTGATAAAGATAAAAGTGATATTTCAGTTTCATGGCATGCAGGCCATACACAACAAATGTGCAATTGTTTGAATCAGTTCAAGAAAAGTGTATATATTTTACAAGATCTTTTTGTATAATTTCTAGATTCAACAAAGGAGATCAGAAATTTCCTTCTCTTCTCAAAGGTTAACAAAGCTATGTTTGAATGCAAGATCTCAATTTTAAACACCAACAAGCACAAGCAGCAAAGATCACCAATATATATAATGCTTGGATAGTTGCATTGGTTGTTTCATTTTACCTAACCAGCAGTTAGGCAGATGATTAGAGTAAGTAAGTAGGATTTCAGTTTAAATAAATTCAGTTTTCAGCAGCAAGTTTATGTTAGATTAGATTTTAGTTTGTAGAAAGGATTCATTTTCAATTCAAAAGTTTTAGTCACAAAGATTATGCAACAAAGCATATACATGTGTGGGATTGGCCCAATGGATCAAGCTACTAGTCGACGGTGTTCTTGACATTTCACAAGGAAATGTCATCCCCAAGTGGAGCCACTATTAGGTTCCTATACCAATAGATGTCATATATCATGATTGAATTGGTATAGTTCTGAAATATGTACATACCTTTGCTTCTGCAAATGTTTTCCATATTTGTAAAAAATCAAAAAATTTAAAAATGTAAAGAGGGTATGTCCTAGAAAAAGAATAAAAGGACAAAAAGAATAAAGAAAAGGTCAGAAAAAATGAAAGAAAATGAACCCCAAGAAAAACAAAAAGACCATGAAAGTGTGCAAGTCCAAATGCCACTACTATTTTACTTTTGTGTAATAAAAGTTTTGTGCATCTTGTCACCTATGCCACAATCCATGGTAGCCAAATAGTTTAAACTTGGTTATTTCATGTTCTCAATTTCATGTTTATAGATATAGAGAATAAAATCTTATCAAACAGTTTAATCTTGGCAGATAAGTAGATAGGTAGAGTGAATAAAAGGAGCTCAACAGTTTAATCTAAGCCCTTGGATGTAATAAGGTTAGATTTAGATAGATATCACTATGTAAAAGAAAAGAAAGTGTGATAAGGGTTTGCCAGTTTAAGTGCACCCTAATAAAGAAGTAAAAATGTTAGTGTAAGTAGGAAGGGTAAGTAGATGATGGTTGCAGAATAAATGTGTGGTGAATGTTAAGTTTAAATGCTCAAATCTTATAACTTTCATCACTAGGCAAAGGCATGTATCACATGGAAGGCACATCAACATTCAAAGTCAAATTAATTAATTTCCCTATCCATATTCCCCTTAAGTTTCACTAATTTCCCCTAAGTACTAAAGGCACTCACAAAGTTAGAGGGGCTCAGAGCATTTCTCTGACTTTTGGAGGGATCGGACCCTCAACCCAAAAATTTGAAATACCTAAAGTACTGAAATCCCCTTCATCAACATTTACCCCTCCATAACATCATTCATTCCCTTGATAAATATTTTCCTAAGTAAAATCCTATTTTACTTAGGGAAATTAAAAACATTTCCATATCTCAAAACCCTCATATATTATTAGCCTAAGTAATGCTATATGGTGAAATGCTTTCGGAAACATTTACTTAGCGCAATTCGTATTCCATAGTCATATTAACCACTAATGTTATTATTATGTAATTCCCGAATAAAACAACATTACCCATGTCCGTATTATTATATTATACAAAACCCCAAATTTTTACATATCCCGCCCCAATGGTTAAATATAACCGTAAATCAAATAGTAAATGAGATTAATTAGCTAATTTGTAGTTAATTAAGAACCTGACCTCCCCACCATGCTAATGATAATTAATTAAGTCATCAGGACTAGTTAATAACTCAGCGACCAATCAAATCGCCCCCGATATGATTAAGTCTTTTAATTAATATTGGGCCTACCCTTGTTATACATCAGTCATGTCATTGCCTCGACTACCATCCGATCGGATCCTTCATATATGACAGCTATCACTCGTATCACATGGGCCTTTTGGTTGACCTTTAGCATGTGAGATGAGCGGTTTCCCAAATAGTGCTGATGCTACGTGTCAATTGACTAGTGGAATCGCGCGACCCTCCTCCAAAACCACTAGCCTCCCAAAAGCCGTGCGATGAAAACCAATATCACTCTCACTTACCGCCTCGACTAAATCATAAAGCTATCCCATCAGTGAGTTAAGGACAACTGTCATTTTCGTTTAACTGCCAATATCAATCATTTACTTGTTTAAACACGAAAACTTGAGCTTTGCTCACCTGATTATGCAGTAAAACCATATGTAACCCATTTGCTCCACTTGAAGTCTCTGTTAACCGATTCGAGCATGGTTTACCTCCTGAAAAGCATTCTAGACTCACTCCATAGACCTTTCAAGCTTAAATGAAACCTTTTTGACCTCCCCTACAAACCAATGTTTTCTTAACAATTTGTTTTGTTTTACAGGTGACCAGAAGACCACAGCGTTGGATAAACAAGTCTTAATACTAGTCATAAGACCTATTTACTCTGAGATTGTTATCAAATCTATTCAAATAGAGATGGAATATAAAACATACAACAAAAAGACAAGCAAAGGAAAAATGAAATTAAACAGTTTACTATTGAAACAAACAGTAAAAAGCTAAACTACACATTGAAGGTAAAAGGACATAGTAAAGAACAATCAAAGTGTATCAGGATTATAGAGTATCATATTGAATACCAAGTCAAGTAAATCAGCTAGCATGAAGATAAACAATAGGGAAGACACTTACAAAACATAGTATACAAATTCATGTCAAAGTGAAGACAAATGAAAAAATAGAGCGGTAAAAGTAAAAAGTAAACAGTAAACAATAAAAGTAAACATGAAGACATTAAGGGTTAAACAAATATGAAAATACTTTCACCAACTACAATTAATTTTATCCAAAGTAAAAGTGAAAAACAGTTGAGAGGAATTTAAGGTTAAAAGATGGAATCAGAGCAGAAATGGTACATTCTTCATAAATATCTTGTTTAAGTCATAGTTTTGCATAAACTATTGTGGAAAATCCAAGAAGTATTTAGAAAAAATAGAGGAGGATTTTTTTCATAACAGGCTAATCTACAAAAAACTATCTCACTTTTTACACGATTATTACCAAAAGGGAGATAAGTGCATGTCTTCACAGCCTATTTTTCAGTTTATGCAAAGTCTTGTTTTTGACATCTTTGTGCAGAGAATATTGTGAACAGCTGGAGCTGAAGTTTGGGAAAATAAGAGATGTTTATCTCAAAAACATTCCTATCTACAAAAATGTCTTTCACATATTACATATCTATCACAGATTGAGATATACAAGCGTATCATTGGACCCTAAGTTTGCAGAATTTCTGGGGTAGAATGCACAAAGGAAGGATACATTTAGTGACTGGGATGCCTAATCATCAACTAAAAGTTGCTATAAAATTCGAATTTATCTTATTTTTCACCATAAATCCATAGAAATAGTGCCAAATATATTCATTAGTTTTTAATTCCCTTTGTTTAAGTTATATTAATGTAAACAATTGGAGATATTTGTGAAAATAATCTTGATATTTTTTCAAGATATTTTAGTTTACAATTAGTATAAATACTTCTTCATTTGAAGTATTTTGTGTGCATTCTTAGACATTTATGTAGACACTTTGTTTTGGAGTAGAAATTTTAATGAACAATTATTGTATGGCTAGCTAGACAAAGTAATAAAGCAAAGGACTTTTACAGGATACATGTGTCAAACGAGAAACAAATAAGTATTTTATACCTTATATTTTTATAGTTTTTTGGTTTAAATATTCATGTGTTTCATATCTGAATGAGAAACAAAAAAGTATATTTCAGAAAGATCTTTACTGCATTCTTTCTTTAAAATTGTTTATATTCTTAATGTTTTCTTCTAAGCTATCATAGGTAGGGAATTCTTAATTGCTCCCTGCTTTTTAGTTTATCACTATGACCATTTAACAAAAAATTCTTCATTGCTTTTTGTTAATGAGCACCCACTTTCCCTTATCTTGAACTTTGTTGAAGGATTCTTAATTGCCCTTCCTCCATTTCAAGACCATTTCACCCTTTTAAGCTATCATTATCTGTTGTTTAACTATCTTGCCCTGTGAAGCCCACCTTTGTTGAATCAACCTAATCCAGTTAAGCCATCCTCAGTTGACTCCATAGTCGACTCCATAGCCCAATGGCCTAAAATACCTTGTTCTATCCATCTGCTTCTGAATTCCACCACCAAACAAAATAAAAACCCCCCAAGATTTCATAATTAGCCTAATATCTCATCAATATAGCTAAATCATAAAGAGAGAGCCCTCTTTGAGTGTAGGTTGGCTAGACCCTATACTTAAAAGGTTGGTTTATGGTTACCTTGGAAATTTCTTTCTTTAACCTTGAGAAAATTCTGAGTGATAACATACTACATGAGAAAATTCAGACTCATCTATGCCAACACCTTTGATTCTGACTTTAGTTTACTGTTGAGGGAGAGGTGATGTGCTTCTTTGGCTGATATGGAAGATGCAGCCTTGGAAGTAGAATCAAACATTATGGCTACAGAAAAGCTCAAAGGTAATGCTGATAGAAGGAGACAGAGGGGCAAGCCTTCATCATCTTCAGATCACAAGATCAATAAAATGGTCAAGATGATAGAGTCATTAGCCTCTAAAGTCTCCAAATTAAAGGTCGAGCAACACCTTGGGAAAGGAAGAGTTCATAGCACCTTTGCTCCTCCAAATCCGAATCCATATAAAAGAGAAAATGAGCAGTTGCAGATTCTGCAAAGAAGCAAAGATGCCCATGAATACCAAAGTCTAAAGACCCCTTTTCAAAATGAAATCATGGAGGAAGAGCAGTTGGAAGAAGATGATGATATCCATGGTATGGAAGACAAAGGAAGCACCACTTTTTTAACCAAGGCTGCTTATGAGAAGTCATTATTCAATGACCAGATCAGCCAAGAGTGGGATGGTGAAGCTGTTCTACAAATTGTAGATCAGCACAAATATAATCCAAGGTCAAAAATGAATAATGCCAAGGAAACTCTTGTTCATAAAGTTGTTGTCCTTGCAGAATAACAACCTAATAAGCAGAAGAAACTAGTAGTTGATCCTATCATCCTCAAAGCTCCAACCATAGAGGTAAGAAGCCTTAACAAGTCCCCTTCTTCTTTCAGTTTTCAATCAGAAATCCAGAAGCCAAGAATGCCTATGCCCCTGATTGAACCAGTGAATAATGAGTCCTTCAAGAAATATATCCTTGAGGCTCTTGAGCCTAAAGCCATTTAAGCTTCCACTGACTATGTGAATCTGCAAGATGACCATCCAGCGATCATTCTCAACCCAGTGATTGAAAATTGTGAAGACCGCTCCCCATCATTCTATGTTCCTCTCTCTATTCATGATAAGATCCTTCATAATTACCTTCTTGACACTAGAGCCAGCCATAATGCAATGCCCAATGATGTCATGGATAGGCTCGGTCTTGACATTACCAAGCCTCATTAGTTGGCCTCTACACAACTTAAAAAATTAGTTTTCCAGGTCACAGAGGAAGAAGGCACACAGATTTGGGACATGTTCCTTGAAGGGGCTTACTCTAAGGAAGTTGCAGGAGAAAGTGAAGCCCTTGTGTCCCCCACACAAGAATGCATTGATTCATCTTTTATATTAACTTTTTCAGGTCACAAATGACACGACAAAATATAAATCAGACCTTATTATTCAGTAGGTGTACAAAACCTCCCAATCAAAACATCCAAGGCTGAAAGCATATAGAAAAGAGGTGAAATATACACCATCTCTTCCTAATAATATCAAATGCTGGAAAGCTTTTGAAGTAGAGGATCAAATCAATAGGCTTTTGCAAGTCTTTGATGAATTGGTTGATATACACATTGACCAAGAGAAAGAAACCTTTCATAGAAAGGTAAAAGGGTCAATTTTTAGTTTTGTGACTGTGTTCTCAAAAGGGATGCATCAAAGGAAGGATATGTTTTTGATAGCCCAGTCAATGGGCTGATGTTCGAACTTTATTTCATTTTAGGACTTAAAGCCTTGGTATTGTAAATATTTTTTTCTTTCAGTTTTTATGTTTATGCTAAAAAGACTCCAGACCCAATGGAACACTAGAAGGAAGATTTAACTTTTGTTTTACAGGAAAGGCATTGATCTGAGATCCTTAAAACCTCACAGGGAGGATTTCATCCCCAGAAGGAGCCAATGTTAGCCTTGATGCCAAAAGGCCCACAAATAGATCCATTAACGCTCTTGAAGTCTCCAAATTTTCTTAAAAATCATGCCAAAGGATCTAAGCATGCCCCAAAAGTCTTCAAAATCCTGTTAAGGATCGTTCAAAGTCAAAATGGTTGCAGAACAGAGGCCCTTGGAAGGGCCGGAATACACTATCGGGAGGCTCAAATCACTCTAAAACCATGAAAAATCATTATTGCAGGCTCAATTTGGGCATTGCACAGCCACCATTAGATCTGGCTAATCAACAACCAAGATCTGGGCAACAAATCACATATCAGTCAGGCAGAGGTGATAAGCTTAAAGTGGGCATATGACACTGCCAATCAGTGATCGCCAATGATCAAATCGACTAGTCACATTAGCGGGGAGCTTTGTTATATATATGTATATATATATTATTATATATATATAATATTATATATATATATATATAATATATATATAGATTAGAATATATATACTATATATAAGGGCCCAGGCATTGAGAAATCAATGATTGCGATCGGATTGCATCGGCGCTATACCAAGGGTCGGGGCCTTTTGCACATACATAGTCGTGACCCAATAACTGGACTTGACGAGTTTCTAAACAATATCATATAAAATTTCAAGTCCGCAGAGGGCTGCTTTTAATGGTTTTTTGTGTATTTTCGTTGGATAACCGAAATCAAAAGGGAAGTTGGGTTTGTGCCGATGTGATAAAGCCCAGACCCAAAAGGGTCCAGGAAGTGAAATATATATAATTTGAGATCTGGGAAAAGCCAATTTTCATGTTTTGTCAGTATTTTACGTTTTTCTAAGTACAAGGAAAATATAAAGGCACAAGGCCACCTGCGATAGGCGACAACGACCCAAAGAGTGCACCCGATATATATATATATATATATATTATATATATATATATATATATATATATATATATATATTTTGCCAGGTTTAAGGACTTTTCAAGTCTGATAAGAAACATACATGAGCGAGATTTCACAGTATTGTAGTGTTTTCTGTGTAAAACAGAAAACGCTCATTATTAAACATTTAAAAGATAACAGAGGCACTCAGACCCTTTCCACTACCTAACAGGGGCCGAGAGATAGGGACAGAGGCCAGAAAGCATCAATAGACAGGGAAACTCAATTCCCACCGGACATAGAGGCCGAGAATAGACAATGCAACACAACCACGGTAACAGCTAATCATGGAGCATCAATAGCCCTGCCAGCTCAACCAAAATATCTTAAAGTTGTTATTCCTCTGTCAGAAGGAGGAAAAAATGCCATGCCATGCTTGCCTAGAGGGCATCAAATTAGTTAAGCAATGCATATCAGGTAGATTAATACTCTAAGATTTCTATAGACCTCAAGATCATTGTAAACAAGCTATAAATAGTTGTTAGTGAAATGTAACAAGGGTTCAATTTTTGGAGATTAATCCTCCTCTATTTATTCAAGATTCTCATCTTCATTCTAGCAATATAAGCTTCTTTTTCCATTATATGTTCAATGTCCATGCTCTTTACTATTCTATGCTTGTACTTGAACAATTTGTTCAGGTTTTGTTTGTGTTTAAGGCCAAATAACTGCCATCTTATCTCTACTTTGATATATTAGATTTGCAAGCTTCTTTGTTGTTGGTAGCTAGCCATTCATATGTGTTATTATATGTGCATCTGCCAGTATATTCAGTAAGCTCATTTTCGACCTGTAGCTAGCCATTCATATATGTTCATGTATGCAATCTACTCGTACTATCAGTATTCTCCATCTATCCATTAAATATACAAACTATTGAGCATTAGTGGTGTAAAGCCTTGTGTTGTTGAGGGTGTTCATGCATGTCTTGAGTGAGAATAGAGTTGAAATGGTTATCTAACTTGATCCAAACCATCATTCATTCCAATAGTTTTGAGAACAATATTGAAGATTATATGTTACCAAGCATCTTCGAGCTACAAACTAGGAGAGTTTCCTGGAGTGCTAACATAATTGGCGTCATTGTTGGGGAGAGGAAATTGAAGCTCAACTTCCCTAAGAGATGACACAGACCTAGCTTTGATGATGGACAAAGTCTGGGCACTTTTTGGTTGTAATCATCCATCTGGTGACTCTACTGAAGGACAAACCTCTTAGCGACTCCTCTTCATAGTTCTAGCTCAGTTTGTGAGACATACTCGGAGAAATCCTTAGAAGCCACAAGTTGATCCAGTATCTGACCTAAAAAAATCATCAAAGAAAGAAAGGCATTACAAAAAGGAGCATCAGGCTCAGGTAAACCTAAACAATCTTCTATATCTCTTCAAGAAAATCTTGCAGTAGAACAAATACATGTTGAGAGTATAGCATCTAATACTAGCAGTGAAGAAAAACTCTCAGAGATTTATAAAGTTCCTTATTCTTTAGGTTCTCGTTTTGTTGTAAGCCCAAAGGACACCTCACCTCCTATCCATCATACTCCTTTAGTCTTATCAATCACTCCTTAGCCCTCTGTCATTTAGACTGCTAGTACTCTTTTAGCCACCAGAGCTATGGCGGGTCCACAACCACCTACCAAAATGGAAGGAATCATAGCTGCTAGGTATGGACCTCTAGCACTGCCCACTCCTTTGAATGCCATGCCAACTGGAGATTAACAAAAGTATATGCCTAAGTTCACTAGGAATAAAGGTGTTTTAGCTGAAGAACATCTTGAATCATTCTATAACTATGCTGATCACCTAGACATTGGTGAAGATGATGTCTAGGTGAGAGTATTTGTCCAAAGCCTAGATGGAGAGGCTAGAAAATGGTTCAGGGAACTGAACCCAAGATCTATAGCAGATATTGAGGCTTTAGATGATGCATTCCTAAAGAATTTGGGGGAAAAGAAGGATCTCCTTTCCTACCACACTGACTTTCAAAACTTAAAGAGGGAAAACAGTGAGTTGTTGTCTGATTTTAATAAGAGATTTAACCGCATGTATAGAGAGATACTAGCTGAAGTGTTGTAGGATAAACTCCCCTAGTGTCTTGGGTGGATACCCTAGCAGACTGGAGGTTATCTATACAAAGAAACACACATTCCATACAGCCATAATGCTACTATAAGCAAACTCTATGATAGGGGGCGTACCTGAGGTCCTATGTTTGAGAAGAGCCTTCCAGGGTCCAAACCCTTCTTGGAGTTCCTTTTGCTCCTTTGACCTGCAAAACAATCAATTCAAGAAAGTACAGCAGTATATGGACTAAACATCACAAAGAAACCATCTTCATATTATAAGGAAAGGTAGTTAGTTATGCAATTAAACAACTGTTCACATATGAATCATAACATGAATATCATAAGCATGAAGAAGATTTATATCAGGAACAAAGACATGTGTTTCTTTTATTATAGGCAAATAAAGTACAGAAAGGAATAATTTCACGTGATTCGTCCTTTCGTAGGCTCCAAGCGGAACTATCTCCTGGATTCGTCCAGTCTCAAGCCTTTAACAAACTCCATCCATGACTTACTCCATGATATCTCAAGTAGTATGAAAACATCGACACACACAAGGAAACAAGGGTTTCCTGTAGAATGGGGGAAGTGCAGGAGGCACTAGGATCTTCAGACCTGGTCAGGCAAATATCAGAATAATAATCTTTCTCTCTCTTCTCTCCTCCCTTTGGCCTTCCCATTGAAGCCTTTTTATACTTCTCCCAAAGTAGTTTTTTAGTTGGGAATTCGTTGGGAACAGTTGGACCACGGGCACTAACAGGTAAAACCCGTGATCTCCATTCGAAATTAAGGAGATTTATATTTTTTTAAGTGTTTTAAGACATATACGTGGATTGGGTATACACAGACCCGTGTATACATGCGTTTAGCTTAGAGAAATGTTGCGTATAGGGAATAAAACATTGTTTTTTAAATTTGGGACCAGGTCTGGAAGGAGGGGTTGCCCTTGGCCATGAGTGCAGCATCACAAACCACAAGAGTGAGATTTGGAGCTATAACATATGACCCCTAATATATGAGGTCAGAAGTGGTACATGATGGCCCAAATGTATTAAGCAAGTTCATGGAAAGGAAATCTGTCGAAAACTGAGAAGGACTGCACCAGAATTCAGCCTGCCAAGCCACAAAAGGAGATCAGGAAGAAACAGTATCTGAGGTGGGCATACCCATGCTCAGAGAAAGTATAGCATGTCTACATATCAAGTGCAAGTGGATCCACTAAGTATACAAGTATAAATGACTGGAAAATACATATTGGATCATCTGATCATGATCGAACAAGTACATGTCTGAGTATCACATATAAGAATGTCAATGATGCTGAAGGATGAAGCGGATCACTGATAACAAAGACTGATCCCAAAAAGTACCAAATGAACATGATGGAATAAGATGGTTCTACACTACAAACTCAGGTGCCATCATATAAAATGTCGCCATGAATGACTGCAACATATAAGGTGAAGTGGTATCAACTAGCAGCAACAGGGGCAACTATCAAGTGAACCAATGAATGCTGATACAACCTGAGATCTTCACCAACCACCGTGGTACATTTCTATAGCATGGGAATAAATGATCTGAAGTCAACCATGTGAGAAATCATTTGATTACCAGTCATTGATGTATACCATTAGCAAACGCGAGACTACTCACCGATAATGATAATGAGTGTCAAGATACCCAGTACAATCCAACAAGTGTGAATAGATGAGTTGGAGTCAAACACCTGTAAGAATTTATCGATCAGGAGACAATGATGGTTTCCCACTGTCGATAGCGAAGGATCTGCCACTAATAACTGCAAACCCCAAGGTACTACAAAATGGACTCTAGATCTTTTCCCCAGAGCAATGAGTCGAAGTTGGTAGGGAAAGATCCGCTAGAAGGAAGGCATTAAGGCATCCTCCATCAATCTAGTGTGAGTGTAACCCATAGGCCAATAATGTGGAAGGAATCAGATGAAAAAGAAGTAGTAACCCGACGGAAGTACGTTTCCGGCGTACACAAGATGTGGCTAGCACACGGCAGAAACCCTTTGAACCAACCAATAATGAAAGCTGACACAGAGGCGAGGTACCCACCAATAAGGTCAAATGGAAACCAAGGTACTGCACGAATCCCAATGTTTGATAATGTAAGCTGATGTTGAACACAAGGGAAACCACTTAGTGAAAGACCCATGATACTTATTGATGCTGAGCACAAGATGACCTATCAATAATGAAAATAGGGCCGGGGTTCAGCTCTAGGCTTGTCCTCAGAGCAAGATGTTGGTGTCGATAAGGACAAGACCTGCCAGTAAGAAGTCAATGGAGACCTTCTCAAACCGGCATGAGTAAAGGACCAATATAACTGATGTGATGATAGACATAGTACTGACAACCAGGGATGGCCGACTGAAAAATAAGTCAAGAGACACCGCAGAGAGGCCGACTCAAGCTAACTTCCCTTGAAAAAAAGCACGACTAAATGTGACTATGTGGCAGCATATGATGACTCTGTATAAGCTCGTTGTGTAGGAGGCACAAACGAACCCTCCATATGATTGGAAGAGATAACCAATTGGGGGAGAACTGACTCAATAACAAGGTTAAGGCATACCTAAGTCAAACTAAATCCCTCCCAAATGGAGGAGACTTTGATTTGAGTGCTTTGTTCAAGGGTGACACGAATGACTCTAGCTACCAACAATAAATGAAGATAATGTCCTGTTCCCACTCTTTTTGGAATATATAATTTTTTGGTATTTTTCTTTAAAGCTGGAAAAAGAATAAAAGAATGCTATAGTATAGTGGAAAGAACGAGTGTCAGCGAAGCAGATGATCTAGTTCCTAGGATTGGAACATTCCTATGCTCAATGAAGGGATGCAAAAACTGTTCAAAGACACTCAAAGGTGTGTTCCTTCCATGGGTCCAGGTGTGTCAAGTTACAGAAGTCAAAGGTATGCAAGTTTGATTTAGCAGTCGTCATGGTCAAAAGTTGGCTTAAACACGAGTCCAAGTGAAGCCGGCTCAAGGCCAAAAGGTGCAGATAGTCAAAATGTAATGCAGTAGTACAACTCAACACAAAGGAGCCTCTAGGGTATAAGGCTAGAATGAAGCAAAGAAGCAAAGAGGAATGAGTCTTCATCGCATAAGTCATGGTGGGACTACAGAGGACTCCCGAGCCTACTCAAAACAAAGCAGCATGGGCAAAAAATGTAAGTGAGGTGCTAACTACGATGCCCATGTAAAGGATGGCTCTACCATCATGTCATGATTTAAAGAATCGGCGAGTGAAGATGGTTTACGAACCATAACACAATGGGATCGACCCTATGGAAAGTGTATCGACAAATGGAGGCTAGTATGAATAATGAAATGGAAAAATGGCTTCCCTAACCTATATGCTAGTGAGAAATGATACCTTCCATGATGAGTCAGCAGTCATGGAACCGTCTAGAAACTGTCGAAAACGTCCAAAATGTCCTAAAAATCAAACCATTCTCAACACTCCAAGCTCCCAAGTTAAAAGTTACATGAGACCAAATAGAATCAAGTTTTGAAAAAAATTGACATTTTCAAAGCTTATAAAAGGGTTTTTGGACTCACCATTTTCACCATTTGAGTTTGAGAGTAGAAAAGTGGAGTAAAAGGAGCAAACTTCCCATACGCCAAATTCAACCATTCATATTCTTCCAAAGTCTCCAGGTAACTCTTATTCTTATCTTGTAATTGATTGTGACTAGTTTTAGAAGTTTTAATTAATGTTTTACCATTGGGTTTTGCAAAAAATTCCTCCGCGGCGTATACACGGGTTGGTAATATGAAACCTGAGTACACACGGGCCCTACACGCGACTGTAAAGGGACCTGCGTATACATCACAGACATTTCAAACACAAAAACTAATGGTTGAAAATCGTTTTTCTTTCAGGATGCCAATAACTTTGCGAGAAAGAGAGCATACCGTAGTAGATGATGAAGTTATGAACAGTCCTGAGGCTTTGGATGCATTGCAGGGATGTGGTTTGCTAAAGTTCTTCAAATTGCCAAATATGAAAGAAAATGCACATCTACTTAAGATGCTTCTTAATTATTGGAATGTCGAAGAGGATGCTTTTATGATTGAACAGATGCCACTCAGGATAGAAGTGAAAGATATCTACTTCATCATAGGCCTTTCCCGAAGGGGAGAGGTAGTACAAGTCCAGGGCAGAACACAGAGCAATCTCTCAATCGAGGACTACGTATAGATATATTGCCCGGGACATCCAAAGAAAGTCGGAAGTCAGATTTCCATCACACATGTGGTGAGTCTATCATTGAGGATAATCTTGTTCACCATAGCTCGAGTGAACGGATAAGCTTCTCTGCACCAAGCATCACGGCTAACCATGAGCATGGCATTTAACTGTCTCACCATTGTGTTTGATTGGTGTACTCCTCTTCTGGCTAGTATGAAAATCCAACTCACTTCTATCAAGAGAGGACAGACCAAAAACTTCGGTTATGGGACTATCTTGTGTTCTTTATTTTTCGAGAGAGTCTCGGCACTTCATCCTAGAGTACCGGTTTCAATCAGCACCCCACGAGATCCACGGATGGGTAGGTGGGCTGACTTGATGAAACGTCTGGGAGGTGGGGAGGCCCCACGGGCTGCTTTTGATGACAACTTCTTTTCCTAGTGGGATCAGCAGATCATCGCCATTGATGAATATCCCTATGCCGGGTTAGATTTTCAAGGAGATCTCGATCTAGCATTACCACCGACCGCAGCATGGGGCAACATTAGTAAGTGATTTTTGATATGATTTTTTTTATTTTTCAAATATAATAATGAACTTTGAAAATGTTTTTGACAGGATTCAAATGACTAATATGATGATCATGTTCCAGATATTGGGTCAGTACGACCAGATGAGTTCCCATGGCACAAACGTCGCAGCCAAGGGGCCGAAGAGGCGGCTGCAGACATGGAGTGGACTCTACACATAGTTCAGCGTCACCTGGTGAGACTGACTCACCGAGTCCCAATGGCGGTGGTAGAGGACCTTCCTGTAGAGATGCAGCGTCACGTGGTTGGCATGCAACGAGACTAGGTCTACACTTTTAGGTGTGTGGCCAATGCAGTAGTTGCCTACTTAGCCGCTCATCTTGAGCCGGGGAATTAGATATAGTGGACATGATTATGGGCATTTGACTCCCAATTTTGTATATTTTTTGGATAGACTTATGTACACTCGAGATGCTTTATGATATATATATATACAGTTGACTTTTTGATGCTTAATTTATTGTCATGAATGATTGATGTGCCAGTCTAATGCTTGATTAGTGATAGAATCAACTAACCAATTATGAGATCTTGGAATATGCAAATAATTAATATAAGTAATTGATCTAACATGGATCCCTTACCCGATAAATGTTATTTAATTGTGACAATATCAATTGTGAATCAAGATAAAATACCAACGAGTCGATTTCATGAGAAATTGCCTCGGATAGCAAATTAATGATGGCAGTATACTCATCCATATTGTTTGAAGCAGGACCGATGCACACTCCCCTTGATACCATCAATTGACCAGTTGGATAATAAAGTACCCAAGCTGCGGAAGCAAGATTCCGAGTGTGCCGACTAGCACCATCGGCGAATCCAAAATAGACCAAGTCATCCATCAACACCTGCCAAAGTAGACCAAAAAGTGTTGATATCAAATACTCTTGATAAAATATGTACAAATATATATAATGTACAAAGAAGCCATTGCCTAGCTACTACTTAAGCAAAGTACTTCTTAAGGTAGAGCCTGTTTCGAGGCTCTGCCAATTTGTTTCCTTCGAAATCGATTAACTCATACGACCCTTTTGTTAAAACTCATTTAATTATGAAGGGACTGTACCACATAGGTTTGAATTTTCTTGCCCCCAAGGTGTCCTTATCTTGGTTGTAGACCAAGACGAGGTCACCTTCAGAAAATACACGAGGCCAGACAGCTTTATCATACTAGGTTTTAACCCTTTTCTTATGAGCCTCATTTACTGTGGTTGCATCTCGACACTGCTCACCGAGATGTTCCAAGTGAAGGAGGCGCTCTTCAAGACTAGAGGTCTCTAGAAGGAGCTCAATAGCTAACTTAAGGGATGGAATTTCACATTCGATAGGAAATATAGATTCCAACCCATAAACTAACTGAAAAGGTGTAAAAAATGTAGCAGTCTTGACGGAGGTTCGGTATGCCCATAGAGCTAGATACAACATAAGATGCCAATTGGATCGATTCTTGTCAATTGTCCTTTGCAGGGTCGTCTTAAGATATTTGTTTACTACCTCAACCTATCCATTGGCCTGAGGATAATAAGGAGACGAATGTTCCTGCTGGAAACCTAATTCAAGAGCTAATTCGGACATTAGTTGATTCTCGAAATGACTGCCATGGTTAGTGACAATCTCTCTTGGGATACCAAACCTTGAGATAATCTGATTAAAAAGGAATAATTCCATTGTCTCACTATCATTTTTATAAGTGGGCATGGCCTCAGCCCATTTCGTGAAGTAGTCTACGGCCACGATAATATACTTGTGATTTGCTGCTGAAGGCAGATTACAAGTCATAAAATCAATAACCCACTTAGTAAAGGGACCGACAGTGACAACGGGAAAAAGAGGAGCTAGATGTGTGCGCATCTTCCAAGTATAAACTTGGCACGGGTGACAGCGTTTGACCGCTTCAACACAATCTTTGAATATTGAAGGCCAGAAATAGCCAGCACACAAGATACGTTGAGATGTAGCAAGCCCTGATAGATGACCACCACAAGCTCCATTGTGGCAATCATTTAGCACTACCTCTACCTCCTCTAAGGTTAAACAGCGCCGAAGGATTGAATCAACCCCCCGACGATATAATGTATCACCAATGATGACATAATTTTTAGCGAGGTGACGTAATTTGCGACGTTCATCCTTAGAGAAAGTAAAGGGAAACTTCGAAGTCTGGAGATAAACAATGATATCTCCATACCAAGGGTCGAGTGAAGAGATGAGGAATAAATTTTCATCGGGAAAAATTTCCTCATAAACAGTGTCCTCTCCACAAGGCAGCTCAGAAATTAGCTCAACAAAAACCATAGATTTCTTGGCTTTGGCGCACAAGAACTTGAGATCAAATTCTTGTAAAATGACAATTCATCGATTATATTTGCCCCCAATCACTCGCCTACTGAGGACAAACTGAAACAGATTGACTGCTACCAAGACAAAAGTTTTTCGTAGCAGAATATAATGACGGAGCCACTGGACAGCATGACAGCTGCCAAGGCCAACTTCTCAACCGAAGAGTAGCGAAGTTCAGGACCTATCAAGCCTCGACTTAAATAATAAATCACATGCTCTGCGAGAGCATCCTCTTCCTGAACAAAAAACATACCAATGGTTGATTCTGGTGTAGCGAGATATAAAATGAAGTCCCTACCATAATCTGGTGGACTCAAAAGCGGGGCAAAGACTAATGCCTTTTTCAAAGCATGAAACGATCGCTACGCAAAGTCGTCCCACATGAATGGAACCCCTTTGCGGAGAAAACGCATAAACCCTTTAGTGATCTTGGAATAGTTCGCTATAAAACGTCTTAAGAAATTAGCCTTCCCTTGAAGACTTTGAAGTTGTTGAATGGAGGACGGGGGAGGCAACTGGACTATTGCTTCCACCTTGAAGGGATCAATCCAAATCCCTTCATTCGACACGATGAACCCTAAAACCAACCGGACGTAACCACGAAAATGTACTTGTTGGGATTCAACCGGATTTTATAAAAACGACATTACTGAAAAACCATTCGAAGGTGATTGGGGTGATCAGTTCTCTTTCGAGAACGAGCAGCGAGATCATCCAAGTATGCTTCGATGATATGTTTAATGTTGTGGAAAGCATATGACATGCCCCACTGGAAAGTAGTTCCAGCATTTTTGAGACCAAATGGCATCTTTCTGTATGCAAAAGTACCCCAGGGACATATAAAAGCCATCTTATGTTGATCCTCAGGACGAATAGAAATTTGATTATAACCTGAAAAACCGTCCATAAAGGAAAAAATCTCATTACCCACACACTCGTCAATAATCTAACCAATGAATGGCATGGGGTAATTATCTTTTGGACAAGCCTTATTTAGGTCCCTAAAGTCGATGCATACTCGGATTGTTCCTTGCTTTTTATCCACAGGGACTGGATTAGAAACCCAGTCGGTAAGAGGAACAGGGTATATAAAACCTGCTTTAAGCAGCTTCTCTACCTCAGCTTTAATGGTTGCCGCTTTCCTAGGATTAACCAGTCTAAGCCTTTGACGAACCGGCTTGGTGTTTTCATACATCTTGATCTTATGTTGAACTATAGAAGGATCGATACCAGGAATTTCTTCATAAGACCAAGAAAATACATCTCGAAATTCCTTGAAAAGGTCGGTGTAAATTTGAACTTCTTCAGGGGAACATTCAATTCTGATGAAGAGATTCTCGATCACGTTATGGTCCCTAGAGATGTTTATAGATATCATTTCTGAAATCACCGACATATTACCTTTAGCACGAAAGTGTGCTGGAGCCAAAGGTTTTGATATCTTACAAACATCACTAGTGAATAGCTTGGAGAACCTAGATTCCACTTCCTACAATGGAGGAAGGAAATATGAACGATGGTGTAAGTATTCCCAAGGTCGATCTACACCCATCATCACTTCGAGGATTGCTTCTTCAGAAGGTAAAAAACCGTATCTAAGCAATCCAAGGCGGAGGTGGAATCAAAGGCCCAAGCCAGGGCCACATGACCATCTAGCTCCTCTTTGGAAAAAGGAGTAGAATGGTCGTCTGTAGAGTTAATGATAGACTGATATCTAAGCTCAACCGCAGACATAGGGAATGCCATTCCATTAACTTGTCCTTCAGCTAATGTGGTTGTAGGTGAAGGCCAGGTCCAAGGGTCTGAAAAACAATGAGTTCTGAAGAACTCTTCTTGAGAGGACTCCTTAGATGATGAAATGACATTGATTCTAGCGATGGGAGAGGGAAAATCAAAGGTACCCATCAATGAGGAATACATCCCAACTCCTAGATTCTCAGTAGGTAGGCGAGGGTTATCCACTAAGGGGATAGTAGAGTCAGAAGTTGCTTGAGGATAAACTGGACAATAATCCAACTGATCAACCTTAACGATTTTTCCTTCATGAGGAAAGCAGATGACACAAAACAGAGTCGACACGACGACATCCATCTCATATACCCAGTTCCTTCCTAAGAGGAGATTATAGTCTAGGTTAGCATCTATGACCTCTACTTCAATATTGATGACCTTTCCTCCAACACATATAGGAAAGGCCGGGATAATCCCATGCGGCTTGTGAGAATGGCCATCAAACGCAGTCAGAAGGGTAGGTGAAGGAACAGTCGAAGGAGATCCAATGACCTTCCAACATGACATCGACATGATGTACGTGGAAGCTCTTTCATCAATAATGGTGTGAAAAATGTTAATCTTTCGGTATGTAGACTTTATCTGAAAAGCCATGTGATGAGGGAGTCGCTTTTTGGCATTTAACATGTCAAAAGTGAGCACTAAAGAGTTGGTTGGATCAACTGCCCCAATTGTTGAGAGTAAAGCACTTCGCTGAGCTGGACACGACTAGAGAACCTCTAAAGCAAACATGGAACATGGACTCTGGGCCAGATCCTCCACAATGGAATAATTCTGGGTGGCCCTAGCATTAGGATTAATAGTCGCATGTTTAGCAGAACCTTTCGGTATCCATGGTATAGTCTCAACAGGGGGTCACTCAATATGAAGGTCGGTATTTCCGGGAGCAGTTTTGTCCTTGGAAGTTTTGGCTTCACCGTAATCACGTGACAGAGTAGCCACGTGGAAATTAGAACCCATCATGAAAACATTCGATGATTTTTCCCCTTCCTGGCTACCCCCAAAGGAGGTACCAGGATTTGAACTCGCGTTAGCAAGCAATTGTTGCCCTTAGTGAGAAGGGTTGGTTAACACAGCTTGAGAACTAGAAGCCCCTTGCTGCCCTAACAAGCGCTAAGCGTCCTAAATCTTTGGGCAGAGATGAGTTAAATGGTCTCCACTACACAACTTGCATGGAAACTTGACTTTCTTTCTAGAATCATTTCTAACCCCCACCAGCATTATTTCCGGATTTATTTGTGTCAGCCTTCCCATCCTGATTCTTTTTCTTACCTCATCCTTTCTTTTTCCCATTGGAGTTTTGATTTACTTTGGGGTTATCAGATTGGACAAAATTAATCGAAGAGGGTTGGGAAGACGAAGTATTAGACGATGTGACTTGGTTGTTTGAAGAAGTTTGCAATGACAACTGCTGCAATTGGCTCAACAAGTTCACCGCATTTGTGTCTACCGATCCAACTACACCATTGGCATGGGGACCTGGCTTCGACTTGGCTATGTCAACCTTTGACCCAGGAGCATCTGGCAAGTATTTTTGTAGGATCCCAGACTGGGAGTAGATCAATTCTAATTGCTGGGCCCTAAAAATCACTTGCTCCTCATAATAGAGTCCGGACATGGAGACATCCTTAGAGATCTCAAGTTGTAAAGATTTCAGAAACCATTCGAGACGGTAGTCTAGAGGGATTTCGGCTTTAATGAGCCTCTTTCTCCGTCTCCATTCCTGAATATGGTCAGAAATGTGAGTTGTTATGTCTTGACAAAAGGTGGCCAGAAGTTCGGTTCCTGTTAGAAAATTATATATTACGAAGCAATGGAACACATGAAATAATGCAGAAATATAAACACTGAAAACGCACAAAACAAGAGAGACATAGATATACGTGGTTCACCCAGTTTGGGCTACGTCCACCCTGAACAGCCAGTCCTTCCTTTCTATTATCCAGCAAAATGAAGAGACAAACACCTCAGCAA
>APFE031163270.1:161420-204906 GCA_000404065.3 Pinus taeda | reverse complement strand
AACATAAGTTCTACCGTCAGATCATCCGCCTAATGAACGACCCAGATTGACTAGAAATTACTATACTTTTACAAGGCAATTTTACATCTGTTTTTAGCTTCGGGGGTGCAGCCCCCGAACCCCCGCTGGGGGACTGCTGGCCCCTGGACCCCTGCGGGGGGGACAAGTCCCCCCCACGTGGAGAGGTGTACAAACTTCCTGGGGTATACATCCAGCTGAAACAAAGACCTCTAAACAATCATGCTCCATACTCAACATTACCATCCTCAAGTGTAGACACAATGACAACATCTTGAACAAGAGTGTGATTCGCCAAAGTTACTGAGGAGCCCCGTATGACCCATGAGGAGCCTAGAGAGGCGGAAATTGTGCTAGAAGTTCCAAAATAACCACGCATGTCGCGACCACAAAAAGATAAACAAATGATGGGGCTAGTCCGTGTATCCCTAAGAAACCCATGGTTTGGCAAATTGTCAATGGCAGAGAAGGGAAAAGTTGTCACTATTGAAACAACGAAGGAGGAAGAAGACTTGCAGGCCTTGATCGCCCAAATTGATGTGCAAGACGATGAGGTGGAGGATGTCTCCCAAAAGTGTTTCGCGACAAAGTTACCTCCTTACGTCTCCCTGTGGAAAGGGAAAGCCAAGGTGCCAAAGGACCTGGAGGCCATGAAGAGTGCGCTCCATACCCCGCTCCTCCCCGATGATATAAGGTTTGAAGGTCCATCGTTGGGATGAGTACCTATTATGAATTTCGAATATTGGAACCTCGCAGACAACAAGAAGTTCCCACAATTGGCTGTGGAGAAGTTAATAAAGTAGAAATGGTTGCGCGACGTGGAGAAGGCTGGGTTACTCCATTTGTGATGGATACCCCACTACCACCGCGCGCCCATTATCATTTTTGTCATTAGGCAGCTACTGTTCCTAGTGCATGATGGGTATCTCTGGCTGGAGGAGTCGATCCCCATCACGATCGATCTAATTCACGGAATTTCTCGACTGCCAGTCAAAGGAAATAATCCCGTGACATAGCAGGAAAAGGCAGCGACTTGGCTCTCATAGAAGCTATGAAGACCAGGTATAAACTAGAAAAGAGAAAGTGGGGGTACACGATAGCCAATATTAAAGACCAAGGGGTGTGCATAGCCACCTAGCTGTTGGCCGGCAAGCTCATGAGGAAATGCCACGCTGACGAAGTACCAACGTCTGTGATTGTGTTAGTAAAGCAATGCGCAAAGGGGGTCCAGTTCAACTGGGTTCAGTTCCTATGTGACGATTTTTTGACGAACTATAGGGAGGCCCAGGAATAGGTAAGACCTTCCACTATGCATGGTTGCTCTTATCCAAGCTGCCGACGGACTGCCAGTTTCCCACTACTGAGGGTGACCTGCTCGAAGCCGCAAGGTACACCTCACTCTGGGCTACAAAAGATGCGAACATGATTCACGAGATATAGGTGTTCTGGGTGTTCGTGGAGGTGAGCATCCGAACCTAGATCAACTGCATACTGCGCTTGTCCCCTATAGTTCATAATAGCCTGAAAAGTGCGACAAAATTCAAGGCAGATATGCATAACCTGTATATCCGAGCATGCAAGGATCCAACATGAAAATGGGTGAAGCTTCTTCGCCGTGATGGAGTGACGGCCTTCGGAATGGCGCGCCCCGCACTTAGCGGAAATGGAGAAGATTGCAGCTGAGCAACGAAGAAAGGGCACCAAGATGCGCCTCGCGTAGCTGGCTGAGAGGAAGCGCCAGGAACAGGAAGCAACCACATGACAGAAGGCGGCCAATGCAACAACAAAAACACAAATGGAAGAGACTACAACCATTCCAACCAGAGAGGCCGAGGAATTTTAGGAGATGTACTCGAGGTAGTAAAACGAGGAAGTGGACAGGGAGGAGGACCGCGCGGATCCAAGTATGACATCAACACAACTCAAGCGGCCGCACAACTCAGAGAAAAAAGCCCCCAGGAAGAAAGGGAAAGCCATGAAGACATCCGTCGACCCGATCACGCTCACAAAAAGTGATCTTTTGGATATCAACAAAACGATTTAGGAAGTCGCAGAGGACGTGTTCCAGGGATTGTGGATGGAGAAAAGCACTGTGTTGGGAGCGTTCAACATGCAACTACAAGGTTTACAGGTACAACACCCCCAAACAGGTACAATGGTCCAGTATGTCGCAACAGGAACCACTGAGGTCGAACAGCCGCTGCGTGCCCATATGGGTGATACCTTCCTCTTGCCTAAAGGCGCATTAGCAGTAGAAAATGGGGATGACTAGGCTGTGATGAGCAGCATGAAAGGTGTCAGCTTGAACTTGGTCATCGTGCCGTGCGAAATACTGTACCAGCTACAAGATGGGGTCATCACTGAACTCCGCGCCTAGGAAGGCCAAGCGATCCAGGTCCTGTATGAGCATAAAATCAACATGGACCAGCTTAGCATCCAGAGGGATGAGTTGGTTGCACAGGCTAGTGGATTGGAGTAGGCCATAGAGGATGCATGCAGGAGCTTTCCAGAGTTGGTCATGCCAGCAGAGCTACCAGCAGCAGAGCAGGTCCATAGAGTGGTAGCCGGAGTCCGCGAGGCCCAGGAGGAAACGACAAAGGTTTAGTTGGAGCTAAACCTGCAAATCACCAAGCTGTGATTAAAGGCACAACCCTCCACACCCCAAAAGTTAGAGATTAGTGTGCTCACGCTATCCAGATGGGGTTGGAACAAATTGGCCAGGTGACACAGGGGTGCACCGGAATGTCGGAGCAAGCACTAACCATACTTACGCACCTGCAGGAAGACCCGAACCTACAACGCCTAGAGAAACAGATGCATGAGTTGCAACAGGAGTATGACAGTGTCAGGGTCACCGTGTAGACAGTTGCCCTTACCCAAAGACTCACCAAACTAAAAAAGGCAAGGGCACTGAAGGACTGATTAGACACCGCACACCAAAAGGAAGCCTTGCTTAAAGCACACATCTAGCCATGGATCGATGAAGCGTTCACAATCACAGCTACCATTAAAGGGAAGTTGGCACAGATGCAGGAACTGTATACGGTTGGACAGGAATGTGACCCTGCTCATGAAAGTTTAGAGATACGCGTGCAAAAAGTAAAATAGGCAGCAGAACAATGTGCTGCAAACACCCAAGCTATGCAAGACCTGCTGCATGGTCTTTGCGCAAAGATCGTCACACTAACAGAGTGACTTGGGACGAGTCACGATGATTGTGTTGGGGGCTTGTTGGGCAGCGGATCCCCCCATGGCATGTTTTTGGGGCTTGAAGCCCGAACTTTGGTCAAGTGTAATGTAAAGACCCCGCGAAATGCGGGCACGGAGTGTGAGAGTATAAGGTTGTTCGTCCTAAGATAATGCAATTTAATGTAAAGTTATCGGGGATTGTATAAATAGAGTGAGGCTCTAAGTGTAAAGTCAGTTTTAAGTTTTGACAAGTATCAGATAGATGTGAAGGCATGGTTAGAAGATAGAAGTGAATCTCAAGTGTATTGGGTCATAGGAGTAGGTAGAGGGTCTACAGCTAAGTAGGCAGAGGCCTAGTAGAGTCCACAGTTGAGTGCACAGACCCCTGCAACTGAGTGCGCAGGGTGGAGTCGGGTTTCTAACTAAACTTGAGTATTAATAAAGAGAAGATTGATTCAGAAGATTGTGCGTTTGTTTATAGATCTATATTTCTGTGTTCTGGTTATCTTTATGCATTTATATTGTTTTCAAGTACTCGCGCTAATCTGGAAGTTGAATAAGTAATTAGAATATTGGGTCCACACAAAATAAGTTAAGCACTAATAAAAAACACAGTAAGGATCGGATCGGAATAATATGAAGGTGCGCATGGGTTGCGAAGAATAGAAAGCTGCACAGAGCAGCGCATCATGAAAATTAGGATCGCGAACCTCCAGAACCCTCATCAAGACATCCCTAGGGTGCGAAAACCTAGTTCCAACACCCTCCCATACTACTTTGGGTGAGACCTTAGTCCGCGCTCTGCGGACTGTTGCCGAAAGGGGCAGTAGTACTGGGATTTGCTTGGCTAAACTCACTGTTGAACCTGGGTCAGACCCCATGTAGCCAATATGAGTGATTGCAATTCTCCAAAATATACTTTAATGAAAACTTGACACGGGGATTTTGAATCCTTGAGTACTACCAAAAGAAGGCATGTAAGCTCCGACATATACAAAAGCATGTTTGTAACAAAAATCCATTAAGTAGTGGGAAAATTCACTATTTAAGGTGGTATTACAAGGACACCCAAAATTTGAATAACTTGGTGTTTGGACATGGAAGATAGTATTGACCACAAACATTAAGGGATTTTCATCTTGATATTAAAAGATTAAATTTTCTTCCACTTATATTATGTTGATTGCCTAGGGATTGTGCTTCATGACAATACAATGTATAGGCATCAACCCATTAAAAATATTAATTTGTGAATACAAACCATACCCTGCTGGCGCTCTTACCCATACCCATGCCATTTCCTTTACGATATGGACTCAACAAGAGGATGGTAGATCATGTTTCCAATTTCTCATCCCATGCATATTTTAGAATTTAAACAAAAAAAAGAGATTGTCCATAAATAGATGCATCGACAAAGGCAATAAATTCCATGAAACCCACACTCATAAACAATGTGCTAGGAGTCCTTGTGAGGCCAAAGAGTGAACATAAGGTTCGTAGTGGATGTAGCTTCCTTTGCAAATGTGGAGGTTTACATTGTGATTTTCCATTTCCCTTTCATGTTCTCATACTTGAGAGAATAAATCAAAATATGAATCATGATAGAGTGTAACAACCATATTGGAGTAGATAGTGGTAAATAATTTCATAATTTGATTAACCAATCTTATCTAGGAAGATATGTGTTGGATTCATCACCGTCATCGTAGAGAATAACTAGTATCTACACCATGTCCCACCCTTAGGGGTCATTGATTTCTCTATGATGATGAATTGATGTGTATTTTCTAATTAGCTCGACCCTTTACAAACAAATCTTCCATGACCATGCATAGATGAGGATAATTAATAGAGAAACCATTTGACCTAGAAAAATAAAAAGCTATTCATGTCCGCTTTGAGTAGAGTCACCATGAAATTTCCATTAAATTTGCTCATCATACTAGTTTTTTATTGCCGACTTGCATTCTTGGCCTTGTATGCCAATACGTCCAACATCTAGAGTGTATCCTACTATATCAATATGTAGTGATATCATTATTAGGAAGAGTGCCACGATGAGACCAACTAACCTAGAGAGATCTACCAAAGTTGTCTTTGATCATAGATTGATCTAGAAAACAAGAAATCAAGAGACCAAAGGATGACATCATGATCAATGTGTTAACTTTGTCAAAGCATGAACCATTGCATAAATATGCCAAAGTATGCTAGTGCCATAAATTCTAATCCTAAATATGCATGATGGAAAGCACAATGAAGTTGCAAATTTGATTCATGCCCTAATATATGTTATCAAGCAATAAGATATCCAATTTAGGGAAGAGTGTGTTTTGTGATATTGCACAAAGTTCTTGATATGGGCATTCTACCTACCCTAATAAATCAAAATGTTTGGTATGGAATGAGTATGAATATTGGATAATATACTTTAGAAAGGCCACATTGCTACTCATTAGCAATCATAAAACCTCAATAATAATACACAATTGCATATAATATGAAATCAAGTTGTAAATCATAAAACATAATGATCACCAAAGATCTAAATCAAACCAAAAAAATAATGTCGAGCTCGATTCCAACGTTGAATAAAAAGTTATTTGATACCAATGATGTGGGATTTCCCACAAAATGGGAAATCTCACTCATAAGCTAGAATTCATACACAAAAAATAAAATTAGACAAGTTCAGATTGATCTAAAGAATTAAACGCAAGATTAAATAATTTTACATAAAGAAACCAACCTAAAAAATTAGGAGTCAAGATCCTAAGAAATAATAACCAAAATACAATAGTAGATATAGTTAGAGGATATGACCTTAACTAATCACAAGAATAGAAATTAAATACTATTTGCCATGCGAAATCAATGATGACCATATCCTAATACAAACATTAATTGAAGGTAATAATTACATATGGATATGTTAGGTCTTATAATCCCTATCAACAATACATTTTCAACATGGGAGATCTAAATCATGCCACTCTTCCAAAACTGTACCATGAGACACACCACCGTGCAAAATAAAAATGCGGAAGCATTTATAAACTTAGCTAATATTTCCAAAAGTAGTGAACTAAAGAGGATCCCTTCAATAATAGGATGGTTTTAAGAAACTTCCTCTAGGTATTTTACATACATGACCTTCTAAAATATAGTGAGCATAATTTTCACTTGGTCATAAAAGACCTACTCTCATAGTCACAACATCAATAACACACTTTGAATAAGCCTTCATAACTACCTCCATAGAACCTTCTACATCTTTCACTATAGAATTCAACTTGATAATTCAAGACACATTCCTTACCTGCTAGGCCACCACCTTGGAAACATTTTACCCACACTTGTTTTGTGAACATCAAATTGCAATCCTAGATGAAAATGTCCATATTAATTTCATCTCATACAATGAAATGACTACATAGTCCAAGTATTGATAATGAGTGCAATCCTTTATGCATTGAAATTTCTTTAGCTAAGCTCTCCTGCAAATTCAAATCAACCAATATTTTAGCAATTGATAGAGAGTTTGAATCCAAAAATATCACGTTTTCCCTAATGAAGGAGCCTACAACATCATCAATCTCCCTAAAAACATTGATTGAATAGAAATCCAAAGTAAGACTAGGTAACTTTACCCATATGAAAGGGAGGATGTTTTCTCCCACCTCACATAAAAAATTAGTCTCCATCTTTTTATTGATAGTGGAGTAGCACCCCTCTTCTAATGACCATGAAGAACCCTTTTGGTATCTATGGAATTCTTGAACAAAACGTCTATCCACTCTCTAGATAATACACAAAAAACAAGTAAATATCCAATAAAAGGTTCCCACTCCACCTTAGTCATACTTCCAAACATTAATAATAGATAATTTTTCAAGGAACCTACCCACAAGTGCTTGAGTCATGAGAAAAACAACATGATGCATCATAATGTTGTTTCTAAGAACCAAATTTACAATGATACTTTTTGTTTTACACACCTCTTACCAAACTTACCAACCACCTCAAGCTTTATGCCCCTCTTGAATTTATAACTATAGCTTTGTTGTGAGGCTCCACCACCTGTGTCCTCAATTCCACCTCATTGACTCCAACCTTATCCAATGAACCCACATCCTCTTGAAGCTATGGGGAAAACCCTTTCTCAGTGGCACTAACATGACAATCACTGGGGCTTGGACTAGACCACACACCTTTTTTGACCAAAATTTTGATGGCAAATACATAAGACTCATTCATTGATTGATAACGAGTTAGGGTTCAAGTTGCCTTTGTAACCACTAAAGATAACACACTTGTATAAATTTCCCATGCACCAATAATGTTGACGAATGATTGGTTACTAGTGGACATTTGTATGAAAAAGAGTTAATATAAGAACCATTTTGGCCTATAAGAACATTGTTTGACCCAACTTTTCGTCTCTTGCTAATTTTTTTTATAAATAGATTTTGTACCATGGCACCAAAAGACAATCATTCCTTAGGACATCTATTGGAAATACTGAGAGGGGGTGAATCAATATTTCTTAGCAATTAGCGCTTTATTAATGTTGCAGTGTCATGATCCGGATTATCCACAGTTTATTAATGTTTTTTAGAGCATTAGTTGATATTCAACAAAATTATTATTATTCAGTATCAGAGATCAAAAGCAGTAAACAACACCATACAACAATGCACAAGATAGAGACAGTAGACACAAATATTTTTAGGTGGAAAACCCCCCCAGGTCAAAAACTAATGAACCCTTCTTAATATTTGTCTTCTTCCTTAGAATAATTACATTAAGTTTTCAGCGCCAAATGAATGAGGCTCCAACTTGTAGTATGCTCCAACACCCTGTTTACCAACTCAACTGGGAGGACGCTCCCATGCCCTATATCTCAGGCTCCAACCCGATAGATGCTCAAACACCCTATGTCCCAGCTGCAACTTGACGAACGCTCCCATGCCCTGTGCTGGATCCAACTTTCCCTAGCACTACCTTGCCACCCTAAAGTGTTCTTAAGATCCAACCTGAAGGTGACTCCAATCACCTACCTTGCACCACCCTACCACCCTAATCAATAGACGAACCACATTTCACAATTTTCACATTGGATCCTCCTATGCTCTGAATCAATATAAGAGATCTATAAAGAAAATTTTGTTGCTATGCTCGATATGGATATCAATGACAAGTCTTGACAACCACACTGCTCAAAACTGCTTTAACTGAGCACTATAATTCAAACAATGTTCACCAAACTAACATCCGCTTAATCACAGTGCCAAATCAATCACTTGATCAGTGCACAATACACTATCACTCTTGTTGCTATAAGTAATTATTCTGATAATGATCAATATCACTGTACTGCACTGCTCACAAATGAATGTGCTATCAAAGGCTTATGAGGCAGTTTGTCCAAACCACTTTTCCAAGCTGCTTGTGTTGCTGCAAGTACCATGCATTAATGTGTGATTATGGTTTAACTTAAGATGCCTTAGATAATCCCTATGACCTTCTTGCAATTGTCTCAAACTCTACCCAAGGAAGGTTACTAGCATGCATCTTATATCTACTCAGATATAACTATGAAGCACCTTGCATACGGCTAAAATAATGGTGAAAAATAAACTCTTACTGCAAATCAATGAATCCTCTTACTGCTGCTATAAAAGTCATTGATTCATGTATCAAATATCATGTAGGGTAAAATCACTCAGATGCTCAACGTTTTCCTCAAGCCTGAGTAGAAATTATGAACAATCTCATCCAAAAGACACGTCAAAAGAAATTATAACACTGTCAATTTGCTTCTCTGGTTTCCTCCGGAGGCCGAAAAATTTCAGAGAGGTATTCACACAAATGATAATTGTTTTGTATCATATCTTTGGAGGAATGATTTAGGCTTCCTTTTATAAAGTGTAGAGGGGCTTCACAAGTGAATGTTGGAGGAGACTACAGAGACTAAACATATTTTAATAATGTTGAATTATTCAATTAACCACCATTGTTTGGTTATCTTAAGCCATAATCAAAGGAGGTTGTTGCCTTATGAATGAGACCTTTTATTCTTAAATGAATGTAGGATGTGTCTCATAAGCACACAATACTTGTGATACCTTCCTTAAGTAAATTTCTCCACAAAATAAACTAAATAACTCTCACATTTGATGTATAATGCCCAAAAACCACTAAAAGTATGCCATGTCACCACCCCTTGGGGTTTTATCCTAGAAACTAGGGTCATCGACTTCAAACTTAAATATCTCTTAAACCAGGAGGCCACTCAAGGTGTGCCACATACCACTGGAAACATATTGACGAGGAAAATACAATGGCAGGGATATTCAAGGTAAACTCAATGATTTCCCACTTCAAAAACCTTCGACAAGTTCAGGGTATGTCCTTAGTCCAGGGAACCCAAACCTAGAACTTAGAGTTTTCAAACATCCAACAATGGAACTTCCAACTTGATGTAATCTAGACAAATACAAGAAGTGTAAGTTAATTGTTTGACATCAATGATTGGTGTTTTATTCAAAGTCAAATCCCAAGGTTGACATCAATGGCAACATCATCCAACAATCTTCCCCTTTGTCATTGATGGAAACACACATACTCCTTCTGTGAGTACAACTCCCCCAGTCTTCATAATTTGATCTCATTCTCCTGATTTCTCCCCCTTTGACATCAATAGCAAAGGGTGACTACCCCTAACAATTTGCATACTTCTTGTGGATCTGTAACCTACTTGTGCTCCCCCTAACGTGAAGCCTTCTTTTGTATTTTTGCAAGATACCTATCAATCTTTGAAATGTTTTTTCTCAATGCTTGCTGCAACAACCTGTCTCCCCCTGTCATGTTATGCTTCATATGTATTACCATTGCGTGACTCTACCTATCAATATGGATCAACTTTGCTTGCCAAAAAATTATTCTGTTGAAAATTCCCATCACACCTTTTCATAACTTCCAACTATCAACTTGTCAATGATCGATCCTCAAATGTGAAACTACTACTACTTATACTCCCCCTCTTCAATATTCATGGAGTCATCATGTTGGATTTTTCAAAATAATGTATCACCTAGCTCTTTGGTTGGATCATCCTAAATCTTGTCATTGTCTAGTGTACTTGTTGCTTCCTCATGATCTTTTTCTTTTACAAAACGTGAAAGAATTATTGCGAAGAATTTTTTATTTTCTTGGTCTTCTTGCATTTGTTATCTTTTCCTGTACCTGATATTAGGATTGTCATTCATGGAAGATTCCATCGTACCTACAATCCCGAGCTATGTGCCCATATTTATGGCATTTGTAACGTTTAATGTTTCGCCTGAATAATGGAACATATGACATGTATTTTCTAATGTCAAATTTATCGTGAAACCTGTGTCGTGATGCTAGAAACATGCTTCTAGGGTTTAGATTTAAGTGATAATGTCCTTGATAATTGTACCTTCCATAATTGTTACAATTCCTAGCCATATGTCCAAAGTTAGTACATAAAAAACAATAACCATTAAACAAATTAGCATACCTCGATGGATTATCTTGTTTATATGATCTTCTTGATGATCCTTGTCCTTCATTTTGATTTCGTCTTTGGCTACCAATGAGCTCATCTAATGCTCTAGAGCTACTTGCAAATTTTTGCTCTATATTTTCTTTTTGTGCTTTGTTTCATAGTTAGGCTATCTCTGCTTCTAAGTCTTCCTTTACTTTGTTATTTTCTTCAATTTCTCTTTGAGAAAATCTTCAATTTTTATGGATTCTTTTAAGTGTACTTTTAGGTTGCCAATGACTTCATTTGATTCTTCATTCTTCTTATTGAGGTTTCTGGCATGGTCTTTTTCTATCTTCAATTCAACTTCAAGGGATTTGACATTTTCCTTTTCAACCTTAAGATCCTTTATGACTTTGATTATCTTGTTTTAAAATTGAATTTCATCCATATCTTCTTCTTCTTCTTCTTTAGGTTCTTCCTTCCTGTTGTCCTTAGCCATGAATAATACTCTTCTCTTGTTTTTTTCATCATTGTTGCTTTCTTCATCAAATGAGAAGTTATCTTCTTTGGAGATTTTTTTCTTAAACCCTTTCCTTTTACCTTGCTTATTGAATCTTCTTTAACCCTTCTTCCCTTACTAGGGTGTTTCATCTTTGTTACTCGAGTCCTTATATGGACATTTAGTTGCAAAGTGACCAATCTCACCACAATTGAAACAGACTAATTGAGATTTACCTTCAAACTTACATGTTCTTGTTTTCATCTTTCTCGTAAAGTTTGCAATTTCTTCATTTGAAAATTCCTCTTCCTCATAGAAATCAGAGCAAGGTCTTGATTCCTATTTACCTTTTCCGATTTTCTTGGATGATGCGAATGCTGCTTCTCAGTTGGATGGACCATCTTCCTCTTTAGTCCTCATTTTATAATCTGTAAGAATCCCTTGTAGCTCATCCATGCTAAGGTTGTTCAAGTCAGATCTATCTTCTAAGACATAAACTTTAGGATTAAATCTTGCTGGAAGAGATCTTAGTACCTTTCATACAATAGTATTTTCATTAGCTGGTTCTCCTAGACCTTCCAAGGCATTTGCTACTTCATCCACTCATTGAAATAAAGTTGCGATGTTCTCGTCTTCTTTCATCTTTAGTTGTTCAAATTGAGCTCTGCTAGTTTGAAGTTTTGCTTCTTTGAACTTTGATTCTCCTTCATATATGTTTTGAAGGTTGCCCCAAAGCTTCTTAGGTGTTTCAAAACCCAATACCTTAACATAGATATATTGAGTGGTTCCACTCATAATAGTATTTTTGGCTTTGACATCATATTTGACAAGTTTCCTACCATTTTCATCTATTGGAGGAAAGGCTTTTGCATTATATCCTTGTTCAATTGATTCCCAAATATCATATCCCTATTCAAGGATGTATACCTACATCCTTCCATTCCACAGTTCATAATTTTTCCCATTAAACAAAGGAACTCCATTCTTGGTGTACTCCATGATCTCCCTTTAGTGGTTAGACTGATTTTTCAGGGACCTGCTTTGATACCAATTGTTGGAAATACGTAGTGGGGGGTGAATAAATATTTCTTAGCAATTAGCACTATTGATATTTTTCAGAGCATTAGTTAATCTTCAACAAAATTATTATTATTCAGTATCATAGATCAAAAGCAGTAAACAACACCATACAACAATGCACAAGATAGATACAATAGACACAACAATTTTTAGGTGAAAAACCCCCTCCAGGTCAAAAACCACTGAAATATTCTTAATATTTATCTTCTTCCTTAAAAAGAATAATTACATCAAGTTTGTAGCTCCAACTGAAGGAGGCTCCAACCCCTAGATTTACAGGCTACAACCTGTAGGATGCTCCAACACCCTGTTTACCAATTGCAACTAGGAGGCCGCTCCAACACCCTAGATCTCAGGCGCCAACCTGACAGATTCTCCAACACCCTTTGTACTAGCTACAACTAGATGGATGCTCCAACACCTTGTGTAGGCTCCAACCAGCCATAACACCACCCTACCACCCTAATCAGTAGGCAGACCATGTTTCACAATTTTCACACTACATCCCCCTATGCTTTGAATGAATATAAGAGAATTGTAAAGAATATTTTGTTTCTCTGCTCGGTATGGATATCACTGACAAGTCCTAGCAACCACACTGCTTAACAATGCTTTAACTAACCACTGTACTTAAAACATTGTTCACCAAACTGACATATTATCAATCACAATACCAAAACAATCCTCTAACCATTGCACAATGCACTATCACTACTGTTACTATAAGTAAATATTTTGATAATGATTAATATCACTATACTGCACTGCTCACGAATGAATGTGTGATCAAGGGCTTATGAGGCAGTCTGTCCAAACCACTTTTCCAAGATGCTTGTGCTGCTGCAAGTACCAGGAACTAATGTGTGATGATGGCTTAATCCAAGATGCTTAGATCATCCTTATGAACTTATTGCAATTGTTTCAAACTCTTCCCAAGGAAGGTTATTAGCACACGTCCTATAACTGCTCAGATATAACTATGAAGCACCTCCTAGACTGCTACAATAACGGTGAAACATAAAATCTTACTGCAAATCAATGAATCCTCTTTCTACTGCTATGTGCCACTGATTCATGTATCAAATATCAAGTAGGATAAAATCACTCAGAAGCCCAATGTTTTCCTCAGGGTTGAGTAGAAATTCTGAACAATCTCATCCAAAAGACACGTCAAAAGAAATTTTCTAACACTATCAAGTTGCAATAATTGAATTTAGGCTTATGTGATCCATATTATGAAAAGTAAGAAAACTTTCGGTTAAAATCACATCATCATAGTTTTATTGACGCGTTTCAAACCATCCAGTGTGGTTCATCATCAGGATAAGATACTGATGGTGTTGTCTTGACGAAGAACCACACTGGATGGTTCGAAATGCGTCGAAACAACTATGATGATGTGATTTTTACCAAAAGTTTTCTTACTTTTCACTATCAAATTGCTTCGTTGGTTTCCTTTTGGAGGCCAAAATTTTGTGCGGAGGTATTCACACAAATGATAATTGTTTTGGATCATGTTTGGAGGAATGATTTAGGCTTCCTTTTATAGAGTGTAGAGGGGGCTTCGCAAGTGAACGTTGGATGAGAATAAGGAGCCTAAACATATTTTAATAATGTTGAGTTATTCAATTAACCAACATTGTTGGGTTATATTAAGCCCTAACCAAAGGAGGTCATTACCTTATGTATGAGGTCTTTTATTATTAAATGAATGTAGGATGCATCTCATAGGTACACAATACTTGTGATATCTTCCTTAAGTAAATTCATCCATAAAATACACTAAATAATGTTCAATTTTGATGTCTAATTCCAAAAAACCACTAAAAGTATGCCATGTCACCACCCCTTGGGGTTTTATCCCAAAATCTGGGGTCATCAACTTCAAACTTAAATATCTCTCAAACTAGGACGCCACTAAGGGCGTACCACATACCATTGGAAACATCTTGATGAGAAGAATCCAATGATGAGGATATTCAAGGTAAAATCAATTATTTTCTACTTAAAAAACCTTCGACAAGTTTGGGGTATGTCCTTAGTCCAGGGAACTCAAACCTAGAATTTAGGGTTTTCAACCATCCAACATCGGAGCTTCCAACTTGATGTAATCCAAATAAATATATGAAGTGTTCATTAACTATTTAACATTAATGACTGGTGTTTTAGTCAAAGCCAAACCCCACGGTTGACATTAATGAAAACACTATCCAACAATGTCACTATTAGTAAGAATTCCTTCGTAAGTATAATAAAATTTCCTTTAGGCATCAAACTATATCCTTTCTTTTCATTTTAATAACTGAGAAGAATGCATTTCATACAATAATTTTCTAGCTTAGTCCTTTTTGCCTTAGTAACAAAGGCATAATAAGTGTAGCCAAGAACTCAAAGATGTTTAATTGAAGGCTTAGTACCAGGCTAAATTTTATATGGAGTAATTTCATGTAATTCTGATATCGGTGATCTATTCCTTACATAAACTATTATACAAACTACTTCTACTAAATACTTTGTGCTCAACCCCTTGGAATGTGACATAAATCTAGCCATTTCCATAAGAGTTATATTCGTTCTTTCTGTGGCTCTGTTTTGTTGTGGAGTATGATAATTTGTCGATTTCATTTTTATTCCATTTCTCCCACAATGATCCTTGAATCCATTTGAAGTAAATTATCCCCCATTATTTGTTCTCAACAAGGCAATCTTTTCTTTGGTGGCATTTTCAACTAAGCATTGAAATTATATAGATTTGTTGAAGGATTATGATTTCTCCTTCAGAAAATATGCCCAAGTCATCCTTGTAAAATCATCAATGAAAAGAATAAAGTATTTGCATCCACCAAGATATGATTACATAGGACAACACATGTCACTATAAGTAGTTGTAAGCATTTGTTTGACTCGCCATGTACTTATGGGGCAAGGATCCCTCTTTAGTTTTCCAAAAATACAAACTTCACACCTACTAATTTCCCTTTTGAAATTGGAAAATTCTTTAACTATATCATTTATTTTAAGTTTACCAATGCTATCAAAAATCAAATAGAATATGTAATACTATAATCTTGAGATAAATCCACTAATGCTGTCAAATATTGTTTGCAAGAAATGACTCTTCCTTGTAATGTTAATTTTTTTCATCTTAATATCCCTTCAATATTGTTTTTGAAATCATGTTTAACTAAATTGATGTTGATCCATCCATGTTTCATGAGAATTTTATGATCTCCTTGTCTAATGAGCACCAAGGACAACAAATTTTTGTTGAATGTTGGAACATATCATACATTTGAAAGTAATACTTTTCCAATTCATAGAGGAGAAAATAGACCAATCCTTTTCTTTGAGCTGCATAAGTTGTGCCATATACCAAATAAATTGGATTGAGTTCCATGTCCTAATGTGTTTATAACTAATATTTTATATAACACATATGTTGAGTAGTTCCTATATCAAGTGTCCAATCATCTTCAAAATATTTTCTTATCAAGTTGTCAATGGCTAATGAATCTACAAAGTCAATCTCCTGATTTGTTTTCAACACATATTTATAATCCTCTTCTTTATTTTCCACATGTTGACTAAAGTTGAAGCATTATACATAGAATATTGTTTGAAAGTTTGTTTATTCTTGAGCAATTTCTAATTTTGAGTTTTACGCTCTTTCATGATATGCCTAATGCAAAGACATCTTTTATAGTTGACTTGAGATATGTCTTCATCTTTTTGAGAATTAGCTTGAGGTTTCTTGAAGTATTGTTGATTTTTATTGTTTTCTTACTCATCACTAGCTTCTATTATGACCACGACCAATGTCTTGATTTCTTCCTATTCCTTTATTACTTTCACTATATGAGCATCTTCCTCTTGTATATTCATTGTAAGTACCTTTTCCTCTTTTATTCACTTTGTATAAGCCTCTTTCTTTGGTATTTTTATTGCATGAACCTCTTTTTGTTGAGCTTTTTCCTGTTCCCTAATTGGTAAAGAGACGATCTTCCCTAAGTTCTCCAATTTACCAAATGTCTTATCACGTTAGACGAACAAGTCACCAAGGGAATCAAAAGTTTGATTCTCCAATTTACCAATAATTTTGTAATGTTTCCCAAAAATGTTTATAGGAGAGTGAAAAGCCATCCATCAAGATGACAATCATAAAATTGTCTTCCATATATATTAAAACCACATTTCAATAAATTTTGTCAAATATTTTCAAAAGAGAGATGTACTGCAAACCATCTTCCCCTTCAGTCGTAGTTTGATTAAGAAATTTTGCATGAAGCTCAACCCTTTTTTTGCTTTGGATTGAGCATCAAACATCTTTTAAAATTTTTCCATGCGTTGAAAGTATTAATTCATTTTCAATATTTTCATCAATAACAAAATCTTAAAAATGCAAGTGCCTTTTCATTTCTTACTTCTCATTTTTATAGTTCTCTAGCACCAGTGGGATTACTTAGAGCTTTGTCTCAATTACAAATATCTTTCCACAAATCATTAAAAGCTTACATATTTTGCATATGATGGCTCCAAATCTTGTATTTTTTAGGTCCTTTCAATTATTTTGATTTCAGAAATAAATTTATTTATTTTGACATGATGAATTACTTATCAAATACCCACGATCAAGAAATGAAAGAATATATTGCACAAGATACTACACACGCTACAAATGAATGTTATAGGGGCTTAGCCTTGAACCTCAAATAGCCTTAAAAAATTCATTGATTTAAAGTATATATATATATTATCTATAATATATATATATATAATATATATTATATATATATATTATATATATATATATATATATATTATATTATATATATTATATATATATATATATATATATATATATATATATATATATATAAGAACGGGTAGCATTTTTCATTAACAAAGCTGGAAACAAGAAAAGTCCCTTACAATCGAGGAGAACTCTATCTCATATTTTTGCGGAAATATAAACATAGAGACCCTATTGCTACCCATTTTATTCCTATATATTTTCTTTACATATTTCAAACTATAGATTTTCTGAAAAAATCCACAATACTTTACTATATGACAAAACATGAGATTCAAAAGCGACGACTACTCGTGAATCCTAGGTTCAGATTCCTCCTGAGCTGCCTCAGATGGCATGCCCAATTTTGCGTTCCTCCCAGAAACATGTTCCAAGTCTTGACCAGCAACAATTTCATTTCCCTCCACCATTGGAGTGGAGCCATCACATAACCCGAAAACCTCCTTCATAACCCCCACAATGGTCGTTTCAACTTGCAATTCGATGTTATCCACTTTATGTTTCAAATTCACCATACTAATGTTCAGGTATTCTAATTTCTTTTGTGTCACCTCAAGGACCTTCCCTAGACCAGACAATTGGGAAAACACAACCGCCATGTTTTCATGAATCTCCTTGACAATCTCCTTAATAAATTACTTGCTTGAATTGTACAACATTTTTGCCACACTCCCACTACGCTCGAGCTCCTTTGCATCGTTCCCACTTCCATTACTTGCAGAGGCCATCTTTTTTTCAATTCTCCCCTACACAAGAATAATTCGATAATTGAGTTGCTTCAACCAACTGCTATATATAATCATTTTCTCCTTACCAAATTTAACTCCCATCTTATTAAGCTTAAATGCATTTCTTATCTGCAACATAGCCAAACCACCTTCTGTCATCTATATCATTGCCAACTTCCTATCGACTCAAACCATGATGGTATTGAGCCTGCACCCACCTATAGTCCCATTTATTAACCAAGCGAAGTGAGCCCACTTGTCTTGTAGCATGGCTGCCTTACTCCCCCATGCCCACTTGTTCTTAAATTCCTAGCTACCATCGTCCTCTCCCGAGGAACTCCTTCGAATCCTAATGACATTATCATATTAGATTAGCTGTTGATCCTTGTGAATTCCTGTGCTCCAACTGTGATCCATTAGGATGATATTTAATGTCTCATTTAAGGAACATGACATATGACACTTTGTTGATCAATGAGTAAATTTCCTTGTTCCAATTCCACTCCCTTGTTGGCTTGGAGATCCGCCATATGATCATTTGCTCGTTTGACATGAAATTTTTGTAATATTCTAATTTTCTAAGAAGATGCATTATCCTTATGATCAATGGAGAAGTTTATGAGTCAAGAAGGAGCTCATTCATGGAAAATATTATGCATTTTTGAATTACCACATGTTGAACCCCATAATTGCTTCTTTTTGACAACTCTTTTTCACTCCATTCCTCCCTTTTTGACCTTCATACAATTTGGGTATCAATTTACAAGGTTGATAGATAGTAGGTACATACTCATCTTCTATTTCATAAATATCATTTGTCTTATTATTTAACTTAATATCTACCTGAGCTACTGAATTACAACGATTCTGCAGCTGATTTATGTTTCTACAACTAAGTCTAAGGTTCGATAGGTTGCAGAGCTTCAACTAAGAAACAAGGCATATAGGTAGTTGGAAATTAGATGGGACAAAATTTGTTCCTATTTGCAGAAGCTAGATCGATAAAGAAGAAACTCTAAAAACTCGGTCAAAGGATAAGTCAACCACCATAGAAGGTGAATCAAGCGAGCGAGATACAAATTTTTCATCTCATGATTTGCTGCGTTGATAGAAAATCATGAGAAAATCAAGATATCTTATCTTTTACAGTTAATTATAGCTAATGTTGATTAGCATAGGCATAATTCTCTGAAACATTTATTGTGTAAGGGTTTTATAAATATGTCTCTCAGTATAGCTAATACAGACTTGAATTTTATTTGTAAAAACTCTATTTTGCTATACAAACTCTGTTTTGTTCCATTTTCTTGATGTGCGATATCAATGTGTGTTTTATCATCTTGTGAAAGCGTTATAGTGCTACCTGCTTCTCGTAGGAGACCCCCCTCGAGATATTAAGGTTTTCCTTTTGCTTTACAGTGAACAATTCATTTTATGTTTCCTGTATATTTCTATCAGTTCATTTAATGATTTAAGTTTTGATTGCTAGATAGAGGTTTAAGATGGTTTTGCAGCAGGTTTATATAATCATTTTATTGTTGAAGAGAATTGAGATTTCTAGTGCACATGGACAAAGTATGACTTAAGAATGATCAGAAGTATAGCTTTCCATTGTAGTGATATAGATAGGATTTTCATTTGTAGAGTTAATCTTTCTTTTTGTTAAAGCAAATTCATTTATAGTGTGATTTTATCATAGGTGTAATTTTGTTTATAAGCAAGAGTGATTCCATTTGAATGCACGTGTGATTTTCATTTAAGCAAGTGTGATTTTATTTATAAGCAAGAGTGATTTCATTTTAAAGCAAGTGTGTGAGTGAACTTATTTAAAGCAAAGTGTGAATGTGATTTTATTTTAAGTAAGAAAAATAGAATTGGTTCCATTTTTATGAGCAATTTATTTACTTACATAGCTGTAGAGAAACATGTGCATTTCGATATCTCAAATTAACTTAGGAATTGCATGAGTGACAAAGACTCCTAGCACTTATAGTACACATACATTTCATCATTTTACTAGCCCTGGTTGATAATTCATGTAAGTAATTTAACATCAATTAAATTATCAAACATTTTGGCGTCGTTTCCGGGGAAGTGTATATAGGAGTCTTTTTCTTTTTCTTTTCATTAATTTTTTTTAATAAAAATGATATGCATAGGGAAAGAGATTCTAGAAGTAGATTTGTACGTAGAGGTAGGAGTTTGATTCCAACATCACCACTCACCCCACCATGACCTCGTAGTGCCACACCATCCACCGAAACTCACATTCCATCAATTGCAGGAAGACATAGACTTCCTGAGGTATTTAGATCTGAAATCCAACCTAAAGATTTACCAAATTCTTCAACTGAAGCTGTAATAGAAGAAGAAGATCCTACATCCCCAACTGAAGGAGTAATTTTTCTATCTTCAACTAGAGAACAACTTCTAGGACAATAAATAGGAATCCTTAGTGAAGAGGAAGAAGAAGAAACCTATTTTAACATTCTATTGATAGAATAACCAGAAAGGCTAGAGGAGAAACTAGAAAATCCAATTTTAGAATCTTACATTAGTTTTGAAGAATCTATAATGGCAGGAGAAGCAGAAGGGTAAGTACATAATGTAAATGGTGAACAACTTAGGATTGGAGGTGGAATAGGAGGAAATAAAGGAGGTGGAAGAGGTGGAGGAAGAGGAAGAGGAGGTGATAAAGGAGGTCCACAACCTTTTGGATTTCCCATCCTCGATGAAGATACCACAACCACAATGAAAAATATCTCACTCTCCATCCTTCCTAATTTTTATGGATTAAGAAATGAGGATCCTGAAACATTTCTCTTTGAGTTTGAAGTTTTGTGTAGATCTTATGACTACTTGCTTGATACTCAAAAGTTGAAATTGTTTCTAGGCACACTTAAGGATGCAACATTAAAATGGTTTATGGGCTTAGGAGTACACTCTATAAGAACATGGGAATAAATGAAAATTGCATTCTTAGAAAAATACAAGGATTATTATGTGCCTCATAATCTTAAAAATTAAGTCTTTAAAATGATGCAAAAAGAAGATGAAAATCTTGAAGATTTCATTGAAATATTTGCTTATAATGTAAAAATGGCTTAAATTCATAACCTAGATGAAGAAACTTTGAAATACCTCTTACTAAAATCTATCAGAGATGGTTGGATAAATCTTATCAATTTAGTGGGTAAAGGAGATATTTCTTATTTATCATTTGGAGATATTTGTGAGTTATGCATACACATTTCAAGAGGAAAGGTAAGAACTGGGAAAAATCCAAGAGATCCTATTATGTCTAGGATTAATAAATTTGTAGCTAGGACAGTAAGTAGGGCTGAAATAGCCAATTTTCTTGACAACTTTAAAACTGATATTTTGGGGAGTCTTAGTGAAAAAATAGATGCCCTTAAAGTCCAAAACAAGCAAAAAGCTGAAAATGTTGCATTATCTATCTTTTGTCCAAAATGTAGAAAGAAGCATGCCTTGATAGAATGCCCTCTTGACTTAAAAAGTGTAGAAACATGTGTCATATGTGCGGAAAATCATGATACAAAGGAATGTCCTTCAATACCAGGTCTTAAAGCTGCCTATCAAGAGGAAGTAATGCCAAATCAAGTAGAACCTCTTTGTTTTATTGCTAAGAGACCATGGCAAAATTCATAATCGAGTATGACCCAAAGTTTCAACACTCAAACATATGCACAACCATCGCAAAGCAATTGGACTGCACCCATGCCTTGGAAACCTTGGCCTCAACCTTGGGCACAAGGATGGAAAAATACTTATGGAAAATACCCTCAATATCCTCATCCTTACCCTGTTTTTCCACCACAATATTTTCCTCATCCTGTTCAACCCTCTCAACCGCAAAATCCAAACCCACAACTTTCACTACCATTTCCACAAAACCCAAATCAACTGTCTACTCAGCCACTTCATAATCCAAACAATATAAGTTCACATCCTATTAACAACATGGAAGGACAAAATTTCCAAACTTACATGAGAACTCTGTTAGATCTAAACAATGTCCAACTTAAATATGGTAGAGTATTGGAAAAGAAGTCACCCTCTGTTGTTATCCAGGAGTCTGAAAAAGATGACATCTCTGAGAAAGAGACATCTTCTCATCAAAATAAAATTATCAAAAATTAAACACCCCTATACATTTTGATGATATTCCAATAAAATCAACTCCCATTATAGAACAACCTTCAATTTCTGTTCAAAACCCACCTTTTCTTGGAAGATTGAAAATTGACAAATGGGTAGAAAAACAAATTGTGTTACCTGATTAAGATATGATAGATGAACTGAAGAATGTCTGTATAAAAATTTGTTTGTTACAAGCTATGAAAGAATTACCAATATTTGCAAAGACAATAAGAGAGATAAGTATTAAAATGTTGAAAAGTGTGCAACAAGAAATGCTAATTTAGAAAGTGCTAAAAATAGAACTGCTAAAAATAGCACTTCTAAAAATAGCAGTTTGGCCAATGAGCATTTTGGCCACCTTGGGTGAGAGGTGAAACTGCTAAAAATAGAATATTCTAAAAATAACATTTATGGGTCACTTCCTATTTTTAGCAGTCCCCGGTCTAACTATAGGAAGTAAAAACGAATTGTTCTTAACAACAGTTTAAAATATTAATTAAATAATCTCCATGAGTTAATTAGTTAAGGAAAAACAAACTTGAAGTCTATGTGAGGACATGCAACGTTTATCTATTAATTGATGAATTTATCCATTAGTGAAAGAGATAAGGATGAGTTGTAATTAGTTGGCTCAGTTAACTAAGTGAATTCCAGTTAGATTAATTTAACAAGTTGTTAAATTAATGTGATTCAGTTTGTTAATGCTTGCATGCATGTAACAATTGGTATTTTCAGATAACTAAATATTATAGCTTAAATAACTCATGCATGTCAGTTCAGACAGAGACCCAGTTGAGATAAGAGAAGGGATAGTGTACTATCAGTTGGATGAATATTTTTCCTATAAAGGAAGCTCATCCATGATGAGGATTTATCTCCTTCAAGTTTGTGCAATTATTTTAAAGGTCAGTGTTGTGTGTGAGGTGAGAATCACACAAGTTGCAGCTGGAGGTCCCAGGAAAAATTGTGCATAGAAATAGGAGGCTTGGAGGGTAGAGGAGAAGGTTTGTGAGAAGCCTTTGACTGTCTATGAGCAGCAGAGGGATTGTATTGAGAGCTGGATAGCTTCCGAGCTAAGGCTTTGTGTAATACGGACTATATTTCCACTTGTATGATAATACAGAGATGGGGTTTTAGGCAGGCGCTTTCCCCGGGTAAATTCTTCTGTGTTATGTGTGATTGGTTCCTTCTTATCAGTTATATGTGTTCTTATTGATGTTGCTCATGGTTGATTAAGCTTCCCTAATTGTTTGTAGAAGTAGATCAAGTGTTTTGCTTTAGTACATTGCATTACCAGGTTGATCTACATGTGGGAAATTTCTACATGGTATTAGAGCTAGCTGATTTGTAGAAAAAGTTCTACATGGTATCAAAGCTAGCTAATTTGTAGGAAAAATTCTACAAAATTCTACATGGTATCAAAGCACATGTGATCAAGGAGAGAACATCATACTAAGAGGAGATTTCAAAGTTTTGAGTTTTAGGCCGAGAGTTTGCAGAGTAGATCTGAAAGTTTCTGTACAAAATTTTCAGAAATAAATAGCAGATTTGGATTCCTTGTGGAAAAATACCCCCCCCAAAAAAAATCAGCTGAACCAGAGTTCAGATGAGGGAGATATCGCTGATTTAAAATCATCTATTTTTCTAGAAAATTTCATGACGGCGAGAAAGTTGAAATAGATTGGTGTGCTAGCCAAGAACTGTAAGCACTTGAGGTACAAGATGCATGCAAAGCCTTGAGGAGCAAGGCAAAGGTTAGATACTTGGTGGTTGAGAGGGAGAGTATGTTACCTCTCAACATGCAGTGCCAGAAGAAGTCTCAGATGATTGTGGAGGAGCCACGATTGGTGCAACAGCTTCAGGAGGTTGTGGGGCAGCCACAATAGGGGAAGCTGAGAGGAGATCAAGTAGAGACATATACTCATTCATAGACCTCCAGTAGGGGGAAACTTCGAGCTAGGTGGGCAGAGGGATCACATGCAGCCATACCTCCAAGTAGGAGGTGGGGCGATATAGAGTGATTGTCCCAAGGAGGAGGGGCATGATCCTTGAGGTACCCAACCTCTTGGATGAGACCTTGCTGCAGGAGCCCTGATGTGGTGTAGCAGGAACTGACTGATTGGGTAGAGACAGATGCGGATGTAGTGGCAGAGAGAGCTATAGTGTAGAGAATCCCAGGACAACACAGAGCATGTAGGCTACAACAATGTGAGAGGCACAAGTGTTTTGCATAGTGCTAGGTGGCACATAGAGGTGTGCAATGGTGCGAGATGTATGGAGATGTTGCAGTAGCGCAGATGTCAGAGAGGGAGCACTTGTCAGCAGCATGAAGAGCTTCAGCATCAGAGTATGTTTCTAGCCCAACAGAGTGGTCATTTGGGAGTGTTTTTGTTCCAAGAGTTGTTGGAGCAAGTGGACCTAGTGGATGTGTTGCATGCAAAACATTCCAGAGTTACAGGATAGGGTTCGAGAGGAAGCCTTTCTTATTGATAGGGAGTGTTGAAAAGTGTGAAATAAGAAATGCTAAATTTAGAAAGTGCTAAAAATATCACTTCTAAATATAGCAATTTGGCCAATGAGCATTTTGGCCACCTTGTGTGAGAGGTGAAACTACTAAAAATAGAATCTTCTAAAAATATCATTTCTGGGTCCCTTCTTATTTTTAGCAGTCCCTGGTCTAATTATAGGAAGTAAAAACGAATTTAATCTTAACAGCAGTTTAAAATATTAATTAATTAATCTCCATGAATTAATTAGTTAAGGAAAAACAAACTTGAAGTCTATGTGAGGAGATGCAACAATTCATCTATTAATTGATGTTTATCCATCAGTTAAAGAGATAAGGATGAGTTGTAATTAGTTGACTCAGTTAACTAAGTGAATTCCAGTTAGATTAATTTAACAAGTTGTTAAATTAATGAGATTCAATTTGTTAATGCTTGCATGCATGTAATAACTGATATTTTCAGATAACTGAATATTATAGCTTAAATAACTCATGCATGTCAATTCAGACAGAGACCCAGTTGAGATCAGAGAAGGGACAATGTACTATCAGTTGGATGAATATTTTTCCTGTAAAGGAAGCTCATCCATGATCAGGATTTATCTCCTTCAGGTTTGTGTAGTTATTTCAGAGGTCAATGTTGTGTGTGAGGTGAGAATCACACAGGTTGCGGCTGGAGGGCCTAGGAAAAATTGTGCATAGAAATAAGAGGCTTGGAGGGCAGAGGAGAAGGTTTGTGAGAAGCCTTTGACTATCTATGAGTAGCACAGGGATTGTACTGAGAGCTGGATAGCTTCTGAGCTAAGGCTTTGTGTAATCCATACTATATTTCCACTTGTATGATAATACATAGATGGGGTTTTAGGCAGGTGCTTTCCCCGGGTAAATTCTTATGCGTTATGTGTGATTGATTCCTTCTTATCAGTTATATGTGTTCTTATTGATGTTGCTCATGGTTGATTAAGCTTCTGCTAATTTTTTTGTATAAGTAGATCAAGTGTTTTGCTTTAGTACATTGCATTACCAGATTGATCTACAGGTGGGAAATTTCTACATGGTATTAGAGCTAGCTGATTTGTAGAAAAAGTTCTACATGGTATCAAAGCTAGCTAATTTGTAGGAAAAATTCTACAAAATTCTACATGGTATCAGAGAACAGGTGATCAAGGAGAGAACAACATACTGAGAGGAGATTTCAAAGTTTTGAGTTTTGGGCCGAGAGTTTGCAGAGCAGACCTGAAAGTTTCTGTACAAAATTTTCAGAAATAAATAATAGATTTGGGCTCCTTGCGGAAAAATACCGAAAAAAAAATCGGTTGAACCGGAGTTCGGATGAGGGAGATATCGCTGATTTAAAATTAGCTCTTTCTTCTAGAAAATTTTGTGACGGCGAGAAAGTGGAAATATATTGGTGTGCTAGCCAAGAACCTGTATGCACTTGAGGTACAAGATGCATGAAAAGCATTGAGGAGTAAGGCAAAGGTTAGATACTTGGTGGTTGAAAGGGAGAGTATGTTACCTCTCAACATGCAGTGCCAGAAGAAGTCTTAGACGATTGTGGAGGAGCCCCGATTGGTGCAACAACTTTAGGAGGTTGTGGGGCAACCACAACAGGGGAAGCTGAGAGGAGATTGAGTAGAGACATATACTCATTCATAGACCTCCAGTAGGGGAAACTTCGAGCCTAGTGGGCAGAGGGATCACATGCAGCCATACCTCCAAGTAAGAGGTGGGGCGATATAGAGTGATTGTCCCTAGGAGGAGGGGCAGGATCCTTGAGGTACCCAACCTCTTGGATGAGACCTTGCTACAGGAGCCCTGATGTGTAGTAGCAGGAACTGATTGATTGGGTAGAGACAAATGCGGATGGAGCGGCAGAGAGAGCTACAATGCAGGAAATCCTAGGACAACACAGAGCATGTAGGCTGCAGCGATGTGAGAGGCGCAAGTGTTTTTCACAGTGCTAGGTGGCACAAAGAGGTGTGCAATGGTGCGAGATGTATGTAGATGTTGTAGTAGCACAGATGTCAAAGAGGGAGCACTTGTCAACAGAAGGTAGAGCTTCAGCATCATAGTATGTTTCTAGCCCAACAGAGTGGTCAGTTGGGAGTGTTTTTGTTCCAAGAGTTGTTGGAGAAAGTGGACCTGGTGGATGTGTTGCATGCAGAACATTCCAGAGTTACATGATGGGGTTCAAGAGGAAGCCTTTCTTGTTGAGAAGGAGTGTTTAAAAGTGTGCAACAAGAAATGCTAAATTTAGTAAGTGCTAAAATAGAACTGCTAAAAATAGCACTTCTAAAAATAGCAATTTGGCCAATGAGCATTTTGGCTACCTTGGGTGAGAGGGGAAACTGCTAAAAATAGAATCTTCTAAAAATAACATTTCTAGGTCCCTTCCTATTTTTAGTAGTCCATGGTCTAACTATAGGAAGTAACAACGAATTTGGTCTTAACAATAGTTTAAAATATTAATTAATTAATCTCCATGAGTTAATTAGTTAAGGAAAAACAAACTTGAAGTCTATGTGAGGACATGGAACAATTTATCTTTTAATTGATGAATTTATCCATCAGTTAAAGAGATAAGGATGAGTTGTAATTAGTTGGCTCAGTTAACTAAGTGAAGTCCAGTTAGATTAATTTAACAAGTTGTTAAATTAATGAGATTCAATTTGTTAATGCTTGTATGCATGTAACAATTGGTATTTTCAGATAACTAAATATTATAGCTTAAATAACTCATGCATGTCAGTTCAGATAGAGACCCAGTTGAGATAAGAGAAGGGACAATGTACTATCAGTTGGATGAATATTTTTCCTATAAAGGAAGCTCATCCATGATGAGGATTTATCTCCTTCAGGTTTGTGTAGTTATTTCAAAGGTCAGTGTTGTGTGTGAGGTGAGAATCACACAAGTTGTAGCTGGAGGACCCAAGAAAAATTGTGCATAGAAATAGGAGGCTTGGAGGGCAGAGGAGAAGGTTTTTGAGAAGCCTTTGATTGTCTATGAGCAGAAGAGGGATTGTACTGAGAACTGGATAGCTTCTGAGCTAAGGCTTTGTGTAATCCGGACTATATTTCCACTTGTATGATAATACAGAGATGGGGTTTTAGGCAGGTGCTTTCCCTGGGTAAATTCTTCTGTGTTATGTGTGATTAATTCCTTCTTATTAGTTATATGTGTTCTTATTGATGTTGCTCATGGTTGATTAAGCTTCCGCTTAATTTTTTGTAGAAGTAAATCAAGTGTTTTGCTTTAGTACATTGCATTACCAGGTTGATCTACAGGTGGTAAATTTCTACATGGTATCAGAGCTAGCTGATTTGTAGAAAAGGTTCTACATGGTATCAAAGCTATCTAATTTGTAGGAAAATTTTTACAAAATTCTACATAAAAAAACTAGGAAGAAAAAGGAAAGAGTTAAAAGAATCCAGTTAGTTGGAACAATTGCAGATATCATGATGGGAAAGACAACAGTTTAAAAATATCTAGATCTAGGAAGTCCCATTGTGAAAACACACATCAATGGTGTTGAGATTCCAAACACATTGATTGATTTAGGAGAAACTATCAACATCATGAGTAAATAAAATATGGATCACTTGAAACTTCCTAATCTTCAATATACACCTACACTATTTCAATTAGCCGTTAGATCTATTATTAAACCCGATGGTGTGTTAGAAGATGTATTTGTATCCTTAGATTCTTGGGATTATCATGTTGACTTTATGATCTTAACGCTCAAGAATAATTTAGGAGGACACCCATAGATTCTAGGAAGACCATGGTTAGCTATAGTTGATGCTTTTATAAGTTGTAGATCTGGTGATATGTTTATCTTTGATGGAAGTTCAACAACTAAATTCACATTATATCCTCCCGCAAAAACAATGATAGAAGTAGAAAGTGAAGCATGGATAGATGATGATAATGAAAACTTTGACATACAACCAATTTTTTTCCACTTCAAAAATAGTTGAAGAAGATCAAATTTTGAATTTAATAGAAAATAATGAATCTTCCTCATATTGTGAACAAAATCATAGTTTTCAAGAGAAATGTACTATTCAATATCTATCATCTCTTCAAATGAATTTACATTCTATGGAGAAATTCAAAAATTCTTTAATAGAGATTTTTCTAGGGAAAATTTTGAATATTAATGATAATCTAGAGGAATCTCAAAAGAAAGAATTAATAAAGGTGTTGCAAGAACATTCCTCTTCTTATGCTTGGGAATACACTGATATGAAATGAATTGATCCTAACACTTGTGTGCATCATATCTATATTGAAGAAAATTCTAGACCAATCCGACGAGCACAAAGGAGAATGAATCCAAATTTAAGGGAAATTGTTAAAGTGGAATTACAAAAAATGTTAAATGTGAATTTCATTTATCCAATATCAGATAGCCAGTGGGTTTCACCATTGGTAATTGTTCAGAAGAAAAATGGAAAATGGAGAGTATGCATTGACTATAGGGAATTGAATAAAGCTACTTTAAAAGATCATTTTCCACTTACTTTTATAGATCAAGTTCTTGACACATTGGCGGGAAAAAATACTTTTCATTCTTGGATGGTTTTAGTTGATATAACCAGATCCAAGTAGCTCCAAAAGATCAAGATAAAACAACCTTTACCTGTCCATAGGGAACCTATGTATACTGAGTACTTCCTTTTAGGTTATGTAATGTGCCTGCAACATTCCAAGGGGAAGTTCTAGGTATTTTCTCTGATCTAATTCATGATTGTGTGGAAGTTTACAGGGATGATTTTACTGTCTATGGAAATTATTTTGAAGAAGCTCTTAAAAATTTGGAAAAAGTTCTCATTAGGTGTAAAGAATCATATATCTCATTAATCCATGAAGAATGTTTTATGATGTTTACTGAGGGAATTGTTTTAGGCCACCACATTTTAGGAGATGGAATTAAAGTAGATGCATCTAAGGTAGAAATTGTTTCCAAGTTATCAGTTCCTACATGTCAAAGGGTTGTTAGAAGTTTTCTTGGTTTTACTACATATTATAGAGGATTTATAGAAAAATTTACAAAAATTGCCTCTCCACTTTTCAAATTGCTTACAAAAGATTGTGAATTCATTTGGAAACATTGAAAGAAAAGTTTTCTAAAGCACCCATTTTAAGAGAACCAAATTGGAAACTACTTTTCACATTTCGACTAATGCCTCAGATACAACTTTAGGAGTTCTATTAGACTAGAAATATTTAACTCCTTATGACATTTATTACACAAGCAAAAATTTGACCTCTGCGGAGTTGAATTATACTGTAATAGAAAAAGAGTTTTTAGTTGTTGTACATGGCATCACTAAATTCAGACATTACATAATTGGTTATTAAACCTTCACACACACAGATCATTCTGCAATTAGGTATTTAATGAATGAACCAGTTAATAATGGCAGAATTACAAGATGGTTATTGTTATTACAAGAATGCAATATTACTATTTTGGATAGACCAGAAAAACAAAATATAGTTGCTAATTTTCTATCTAGAATCGAAAATGATAATAATGATGTTCCTGTAGAAGATAATTTTCATGATGAATATATTTTTGTAGTATCTATTAAATATCCTTGGTTTTCATATATTTCTAATTATTTAGCTACAGCGAAACTACCATCATACTTGTCTCCTCGAGAGAAAAAGAAGGTTATTCAAACTAGTTCATTTTATTCATGGATAAATGAAGAATTGTACAATATATGACATGACTTAATCATTCAAAGGTGTGTTACAAAAAATGAAGTACCAGGAATATTAAAGGCTTGTCATGATAAACCATGTGGAGGACACTTCGCTGATAAAATAACTGCTTATAAAGTCGTTCTCTTAGGATATTGTTGGTCTTCTATTTTTAAGGATGCCAAGGAATATGTTAAGAGGTGTGACAATTGTCAAAAATGGGGGAAACCTATTCCTTCAGATGAAATGCCTCTGTTAGGGTCCAACCCTAACCTCCTTATTTATGTAATAGGGTTGAGTCATAGTTATAGTTAGTTAAAGAGTCAATAAAGCCCCTATTAATAATTGTAAGTGGTTGACCCGCATTTAAAGAAGGGACCACAATTAGTTGCAAATGGGCCATGGTATTATATAGATGGCATTAATAAGAAACATGGTGCTAACCCATGGTATTGCATGTATGAATCCTATATAAAGGATAAAGACTCCCCTTGAGGAGCGTCGTGTCCTATTTTGTAATTGATCCCAGCTCTATTGGAGGTTGCCCCCTCGAAGAGGCAAGTGAACATTGCTTTTCTTTCTGACTAATAAAGTACATGCTGCTATTTCTTATTGTTCTATGTTCTGGGTATATTTCTTCGCATACTTGGTATTCTAGTATCTTCTCACAGGTCAAGAGCATAACAAGTGGTATCAGAGCACTTTCTAGGGTTGGTGGGATCTCCATTTTTTACAGAATTTTTTTTTGGCTAGAGACGTGTTCCGACGTCTTTAAACCACGGGATCTGTCGTTGAGTGTATAAACCTGCGGATTTGGGGAGGCATGCACGCAAGAAATACAAGAGGTGTCATGATTGTTGGACTCCCTTGTAACCCTTATGGGTACCCCTTCGAGTAGTAGCGCATTAGATAGAACCGCACACAGACTGTCTTCCAAGTACCCTCTGGGTGTATCGGAAGCCCCCTAGGCTCTCTTGAAACCTCACCATAGATAAACCATCGGCCGTCTTGCTACTATAGTACACCGAAAAAAACATTCGGTGAGATTACTTGCATGTACAATAGGGTAGTTGGGTTGTATGACTAAGGGTATGGTTGATCCTCCTTGATTAGTGCCCTAAAAGATTGGGCCGAGTACTATTGTCGGACCTTTATGTATATTGTGATTTGTAGCACCTAACACTCCTTGAGACCATAGTTCCTTGTCTCTCTCTAGATCACACATCATCTTTGCCAAATCAGATCTAGTAGGTTGGGTTCTGGCGCAGCCAGAACAATCAGTTTCATCATTCAGATCTCTCAGATCCGCCATTCAGATCTATCATATCTTCCAATCAGATCTATCAACTCCGCCATTCAGATCTAACAATTTGGGTTCTGTAGCAGTCACCACAATCAGATCCGCCATTTAGATCTTGCAGTAGGGGTTCGATCACTGCCACATTCCTACTCACACTCTACACTTGAGGGTTTCGCTGACAGATATGACTATTTGCACGGCTCCTATACTTGGCCATGATTCTCACAGGACATTGGGCATAACTAACTTTTCTGGGAATCGGCTACTGTAGTATTCCTAAGCGAAGAGTCTAAAACCCTCCCAAGACGCTTATAGGAGACTTAGCCCATAAGAATCATGTTGACGGGCTGAGCAAGGTGGTACCATTAACTTGTTAGTGTCAAAATTTCAGGTGGTCCCAATTTTTTTTTCACAGTAACAACAAGTGCACCAGATCGGTGCATGGTACAAACCAGAGCTCAAGCTATGGCCAATGAGAATATCGACACACTTGAACAAAAGTTGGAGGCATTAATGAAGCAGATCTAGACCTTAAATGATACAATAACAAAGGGCAAGTCGGGGGCACAATCGTAGGCATATGATTTTAATGAAAACCTTGAGGGCGATTCTAGCCATTCTCTTCACTTCTATGGAAACTACCAACAGTCCCAGCTTTGACCACCCAAGCTGGACATGTATAGATTTGATGGCTCTCATCCGGCCATATGGCTAGCACAAATGGAGCAATATTTCACATTGAATCACATCAGAGATGATGTGACTAATCTAAGTGTGGGAAGCCTGTACTTGGACCAAGAAAGATGGCAATGGTGGCAGTGGCATCAACGCTGCTATGCAATGCCACTGAATTGGCAGATATTCTCAAAAGCCCTTTTTGATCACTTTGACCATGAATCTAACTTTTTGGGTCGTCTTACTAAGCTCCAACTGACTGGCATAGTGCAAGAATATATTAAAGTCTTTGAAGCATTAGCCTTCCGCATAGGAGGTCTAGTGGATGAATTCTACTTGGAATGTTTTATTAGTAGTCTCAAAGACGCCATACAAGCCCATGTCCGACTACAACACCCAGTCTCATGGCTGGCAGCTTGAAAGATAGCTCATGAAGTAGAACGCCCGTTAGCGGCCCAGTCGACTCATCCAAATTTCATAGCCAAGGGACGCCCCACCCAGGGTCTGAGCACTATCCAAACACTTAAGGTTCAAAAGGTGTCACCAGCAAAAATGGCAGAAAGAAGAAAGCAAGGATTGTGTTACTACTGTGATGAGAAATACTCCATGGGGCATAAATGCAAAGAACCCAAATTCTTTCAAATTGATGCTATGGATCACAGTTCATTTGAGGAAGCCCCACCATTTGAGGGACCAGAGGAGGAAGATGAGGACAACCAGCCAGAAAATTAGCTCCCAGCTACACCTGAAGAACCAATTATCTCGCTTCATGCTTTGGTAGGAATTTCTTCTCCCCAAACTCTCAAAATCAGACATTTTATTAAGCATCGCCTTGTAGTAGTCTTGAGTGATAGTGGCAGTATGCATAACTTTATCCATCAAAGAGTCGCTGAAGCATTGCATTGTTTTGTCAGAGCAGTCTCTAATTTCTAGGTCTAGATTGCTGATGGGGGGACAATGAAATGTGAAGGCTGCTGTGAAAATGTCAAACTTCAAATGGGGGATTATCACCTAAAGACCCACATGTTTGCCATCAACATGGGTGGGTGTGACATTGTCTTGGGTGTTGAATGGCTACGCACACTCAGCCCAATCACAATGGATTTCTAGGAGTTATATATGAGCTTCAAGTAGAATAACCACACACATACCCTCTGTGGACTCCAGGCAGGTGCTCCTTCTATCATCAGCTCGCATAGGATTGAAAAATTGTTGAAAAAGGGCCACCATGGAGTTATAACCCAATTTAATGCCATCCAGGCCTTTGAACCCACTTCTCTTCGTATTCATCCTGAGATGCAACAGGTCTTAAACAACCATCTGCAAGTCTTTGACAAGCTTCATGAGCTTCCACCCTCGAAAGGGGAACATGATCATAACATTAATTTGGTCCAAGGCGCACAACCACCAAATGTGCACCCATATAGATATCCTTTTGCCCAAAAGAATGAAATTAAAAAAATCATCAAGGAACTCCTGGAAGTTGGTGTCATTCATCCTAGCATTAGTCCTTATTCATCTCTTGTGGTCATGGTGCTCAAGAAATATGGGGAATGGCATATGTGTCTAGACTTCAGGGCCCTCAACAAGCTGACAGTCAAAGATAAAGTTCCCATCCCGGTTGTTGATGAGTTGCTGGATGAACTAAATGGGGCTCAATTCTTTACTAGGGTCGACCTTCGCTTGGGCTATCACCAAGTTCGCATGAAAGAAGTAGACATTCCAAATACTACTTTCCGAACTCATGAATGCCATTATGAATTCATGGTCATGCCATTTGGTCTCTGTAATGCCCCATCCACTTTTCAGAGCCTCATGAATCACCTGCTCAAACCATATCTCAGAAAATTTGTCCTTGTTTTCTTTGATGGCATCCTCATCTATAGCCTCACTTGGGAAAAACATCTTCAGCATGTAGATCTGCTCTTGTAACTGCTCCGGAAGCATAAATTATTTGTCAAATTGTCCAAGTGATATTTTGGCATGGAAGAAGTTGAGTATTTGGGCCGCATTGTGGGGCGTGAAAGTGTCAGGGTGGATCCCAAAAAGAGCCAGGCAATGCAGGATTGGCCTCAACCAAAGACCTTGAAGAGCTTGAGACGATTTTTGGGTCTCACCAGCTACTATCGCAAATTTGTCCGCAATTATGGTCGCATTGCTAGATCCCTCACTCACCTTCTCAAGAAAGTTTCATTCCGTTGGAATGATGAAGCGCAACAGGCATTTATAGCTCTCAAACATGCCATGTGTTCCACTCCCGTATTGGAACTACCCAACTTCACCAAAGCTTTTGTGATTGAATGTGATGCTTCAGGTATGGGTATTGGGGCTGTCTTAATGCAGGAAGGTCAACCCTTGGCCTTCACTAGCCAACAACTAAGTGGGAAAAATGTGGGACAACCTACCTATGAGAAGGAGACAATGGCCATGTTACATGCAGTGGATACATGGTGACCATAATTATTGGGGCGACGTTTCCAAATATGCACAGACCATTAAAGGCTTAAATATTTTTTGGAGGAACAAATATCCTCGCCACAACAAAATAAATGGTTAGCCAAAATGTTGGGATATGATTATGAGATAATTTACAAGAAAGGGTGAGAAAAAATAGTAGCGGATGCTTTATCACGCCAATTTGAGGAGGAAAGCACCCTGCTAGCAATCTCTCTTCCCATTCCAGAGTGGATTAAAGAGGCTTGCAAGGAATGATTTTCACATCCTTTGCTCTCCCAACTCATTAATAAATTGCAGGAGGATCCAAATTCCACACTGAGCTACTCTTGGCAGGATGAGATTCTTCGCTACAAGGACAAAGTAGTGATATCACCAACATCTGCCCTCAAAAGTCTCATTTTGGCAGAGTTGCACTCATCTCCCACTGTAGGCCATTCAGGCTTTTAGAAGACTTATGCTCGCACTCGACATTCATTCTTTTGAACAGGCATGAAAAAGGAAATTCTTACTTTTGTAGCTAAGTGTGATGTGTGTTAGCGCCACAAAGGAGAAACAATCAAATCCCTAGGCACATTACAGCCATTGCCCATTCCTGCCTCAATATGGACTGAGGTTTCTATGGATTTCATTATGGGTCTTCCGAAGTCAGGCAACAAGTCAACCATCATGGTGGTTGTGGATAGAATTTCTAGGTATGCTCATTTTTGTGCCCTACCCCACCCTTTTAAACTAGCTTTGGTGGCTCAATCTTTCATGGACCAGATCTTCAAATTGCATGGCATGCCCACTTACATTGTGTCTGATTGTGACTCGATCTTCACTAGTAACTTTTGGTAGGAACTTTTCAGGCTACAAGGTACCCAACTACAACTTAGTACTTCCTATCATCCCCAAACTGATGGTCAAACTGAAGCAGTCAAAAAATGTTTGGAGACCTACCTCAGGTGTTTCACTTTAGAAAAACAACATCTATGGGTACAATGGTTACCTCTAGCCGAATGGTGGTATAATACTAACTATCATGCCACCACCAAAATGACTCCATATGAAGCAGTTTATGGTCAACTCCCTCCTTCATCCACTTCTTATATCCAGGGATGCTGGAAGGTACAAGCAGTAGATCAACTCCTACAGAACCATGCAACCATGCTGGCCCAACTCAAAGAGAATCTCCATCAAGCTCAAAATCGTATGAAGCAACAGGCAGACCAATATCGTTCAGAGTGAAAATTTCAAGAAGGGGACCATGTATTCTTGAGACTACAACCATATAAGCAAACATCACTCAAAGACAAGGTTTGTCAGAAATTATCTCCAAAATTCTATGGACCGTATCAAATGCTTCAATGCATCGGAGAAGTAGCCTACAAGCTAGCCTTGCCACCCACTGCAAAAATCCATCCCGTCTTCCATGTCTCATGCCTCAAGAAAGTGGTTGGGAACTATTGCAAAATTCAAACCAGTCTACTAGAATTGGATGAAGAAGGTTCAATCTGGCTCCAACCTGAACAGGTTCTTGACACGCGAGAATGGCACCTATGCACCCGCACGATCAAGGAAGTCCTCGTCAAGTGGGAAGAAACCTCTCTAGAAGATGCGACCTGGGAACCAACCAATGTTCTTCAGCAGTTTCCACAGCTTCAGCCTTGAGGACAAGGCTATTTTTATGGGGGAGGGCATGTTAGGGTCCAACCCTAACCCCCTTATTAATGTAATAGGTTTGAGTCATAGTTATAGTTAGTTAAAGAGTCAATAAATCCCATATTAATAATTGTAAGTAGTTGACCCACATTTAAAGAAGGGACCACAATTAGTTGCAAATGGGCCATGGTATTAGATAGATGGTATTAACAAGAACCATGGTACTGACCCATGGTATTGCATGTATGAATCCTATATAAAGGATAGAGACTCCCCTTGAGGAGCATCATGTCTTATTTTGTAATTGAGCCCAACTCTATTGGAGGTTGCCCCCGCAAAGAGGCAAGTGAACATTGCTTTTCTTTCTGACTAATAAAATACATGTTGTTATTTCTTATTGTTCTGTGTTCTGGGTATATTTCTTCGCATACTTGGTATTCTGGTATCTTCTCGCAGGTCAAGAGCATAACAACCTCTACAACCTCAGGTACTTATTGAACCTATTGAGAAATGAGCTTTAGACTCTGTTGGTCCAATAAATCCACTGTCAAGACAAAAAGGTACATTCTTTTTTGTACAAATTGTGTCACAAAATGGGTAGAAGCGAAAGCACTTCCTTTTGCTACTGAAAATGTTGTAATTTCATTTCTATTTGAGGAGATTTTCACTCGTTTTGGTGTCCCAAGGGAAATTTTGACAGATCAAGGCACTCAATTTACATCCAAGTTGGTACAAAAGATAATGGAGGAGTACAAAATCAAGCATAGGAAGTCAGCTCCATATCATCCACAAACCAATGGACAATTTGAATATACCAATGAAGTAATTGAAGCAATTCTTACCAAGACTGCACATCTGCATAGAAGGGATTGGGAAGAAAAGCTTCTAGAAGCTTTATGGGCATACTGTACCACATGGAGAAATACAATAGGACACACTCCTTATGAGCTTGTTTATGGAAAGCAAGTCCTATTTCCTATTGAGTTCCAGATAAAGACTTTTAAAACAACAGCTAAATTCGTTCTTGATCTATCAGAATCCCAAAGACATAGAATGGAGCAATTGAGTGAACTTGATGAGATAAGACACGATGATATTCAAAAAACCAATATAATCCAACAACAAAGATCTAGGTGGCATGATAAGTTTATCAAAGAAAGGAAATTTCAGCTTGGTGATTGGGCATTTCTTTTTGATTCAAAATTTAAAGATTTTCAAGGAAAATTTCAAACTCAGTGGCTTGGTTCTTAGGAGATTGAATATGTCTTTGATAATGGAGTAGTCATAATCAGAACCAACTGATGAAGAAAAAGTAACCTTCCTCGTAAATGGTCGTAGATTACGAATATATCATAAACCATTAACAAGGTAGGAATTTATAAGAAATCTGCAAGAAAATCTTGATTTGAAGTTGGTCAAGGAAGACTCTACTTCCTTTCCAACTTAGTCTTATAATTTATTTTTAAAAATAAAAATAAATAAATAAATAAAATAACATTGTATAAACATTAAAACCAACATTGTTGGCATGTTTATACAGAAGTTGAAAACCAAGAGTTCTTGGCAGCCTAGATTTTCTTTTCCCTATTCTAGTCTCATTTTCTTTTTAACCCTATTTTCCATTTAAAAAAATAAAGTAGCTATAGAATTGTCAGCAATCTATAGCTCTAATAACATTATGCAACTGAATTGGCATATTGCAACCAGGGTAGATGAAGATTATGGCAAAAGCAAATCCAATGATTATTGCAGCTGAAACAACCTGACAACCTACAAAATACAATCAAAATTAGTAAGACAAATGATCAAAGGTATGTAAATATTAAGTTATATAATAAAGGTAGAACATTTGAATTATGAAATAAATGATGAGTAATCGTTTCTATTGCCATTCTTAATAATGATCACCCTTAATTACTCTCACACGATTTTAGTTTTAATGAAAATATCAATGTCTTGTCAACCAAGTCGGGGTTTCACTGTGATATAATTCAAAGATCGCCCTTTCCTCTCCATTCATCATTCCTCTTCATGTCGAAACACTTCATTTCACTCATCTATGCTTTATTGTTGAGACCACCCTCACCTAAACTCTGTTCTCTAATTCATTCCATACTCAAATTTCTCTTATTCATTAACCCTGTCAAAGGAGAAATTACGGGCTAGACTTCTCTACCATGGGATTCACTGTAAGGTCAAAGCCGAATGGGATTAAGTTTCTTAAGGGATACCCACAGGTCAAACAATTATTGCAGTAAGCAAGATGGGTAGAATTTGTGGAGAAATTTGACGGGCATGAGAAGGAGGTAACAAATTCTTTCGCTAGGGCATATGACGACATTGAAGCAAAAATTGGGGACGTGAAGCTGGTGTTAACAGAGTCTTTTGTAGTAGGAGCCATAGGATTGCCAAGAATTGAAGATAGATGGTTTAAGAATAGAAGAATTGAAGAAAAATAATGGAGTTTCTCTCAAGAATCCAAGTATGGACATTTCTGTTTTTGAAACCAGTCACAACTTTGAAGAGTAAATGGAGGAATTTATTGCTAATCATTAAAAATATTATAAGTTGTGAAGGAAGATTTTGTAACATGTTCTTTTATCATGCACATTTAATAATGAATTTTTCTAGATCGAAATGAAATTAACCTATAATATTTCCTACTTCGGAGTTTAATAAAGATGGTTGGTAATGTTAAAAGAAAAATACAATCTATAGATTACTCTATACCATCATGACCAAGTGAAAATATTGATTGAAGGATGTCTAAGAAAGATAGGAAACAATTGGCAAGATTTCTTAGTCATAAATCATTTCAAGGAAGCAGAGATAAAAGAACCTAGTGATAAGACAAAGAAAAGTAGAAGGAAGCTACCCATAGAATATGACTTGCCTCCACAACAAGAGCAACATTCAGAGGATGAGACTCATCTTGCAAATATGTTAGTAAATATTAAAAGGAAGATAGCTAGCACTAAAGAATAAAGTTCATCTAAAAAGATAATAGAGCAAGATAAAACAGAGTAAGGAAAAGTTAAAGAAGTCTCTTACAACTAAGTCACCATCTAAACCATCATCTACCATAAGAAGAAGTGCAAGGCTCAATAAAACAGTGCATGAAAAAGCTCAATATTCCCCAAAATTTGTTGATTTAGAGAAAGAAGAAAAGGAAACTAGAGTTTCATCATCATCATTTCCATCACCAATAGTTCCATCATCACCTATTCCATCATCGATTATCAGTCCGGTTAGAAGAAATCCAGAGATTGATCATGTGCAGTAGGAAATTTATGACTATATAATCTTTGGAAAGAAGAGATATAGGTAAAAATATTGCATCATCCTCAAAACAAGGAGAAAATGAAGCAATCCATTCTAATATTTCAGGAGAACCTCAAATTGAAGACACCCTCAAGTAAGAAATTTATGAATTGGAAACACTAAATAGACATCTAAAGCAGGAGAATAAAACAATGAAGGCACAAAATGAAATCCACAAAACCCAGAATGACAACATCTTGTTGTATCTTGGTTTGTGGTATAAGAAAAACAAGAAATTGACAACTCAAAACAAATTTCTTAAGAGAAAGATTATAGGCATGCAACACAAAATTTTGATGAAGAAACCAAGGTTGGAAGTCACTGCTAAGAAATCAAGGAGGAGTAACCTGGATGTCCTTGCTCAGGTATTTGAGGAGGCTTAGTAACAGGAAGGACTCACAAATTTTGAAATTTTGCATGAGGACATGCAATGTCTTTCATGTGGGGGAATGTTGAACCCCATAATAGCTTCTTTTTGACAATTCTTTTTCACTCCATTCCTCCCTTTTTGACCTTCATAACTAAAATTTGGGTATCAGTTTACAAGGTTGATATCATAGCAGGTACATAATCATCTTCTATTTCATAAATATTATTTGTCTTTATTATTTAACTTAATATCTACCTAAGCTACTGAATTATGTTTTTGCAGCTAAATTCAAGGTTTGATAGGTTGCGGAGCTTCAACTGAGAAACATGGCATATGGGTAGTTGGAAATTAATTGGGACAATGATTTGTTCCTATTTTCAGAAGCTGGATTGATAAAGAAGTCACTCTAACAGCTCGGTCAAAGGATAAGTCAACCACCGTAGAAGGCGAAGCAAGCGAGCGAGATGCATATTTTTTGTCTCATGATTCGCTGCATTTATAGAAAATCATGAGCATGTCACAATATCTATCTTTTACAGTTAATTATAACTAATGTCAATTAACATAGGTGTAATTATATGAAACATTATTGCATAAGGTTTTTATAAATATGCTTCTCGGCATAGCTGAGACAAAGTTGAATTTTACTTTAATTTTTTTATTTTTTTTCTATACAAACTCTATTTCATTTCATCTTCTTGTTGTGCACTCTCAATATGTGGTTGATCATCTCGTGAAAGCGTTATAGTGCTACCTGCTTCTCATAGGAGGGTCCCCTCGAGATAGCAAGGTGTTCCTTTTTTTTTACAGTTAGCAATTCATTTTATGTTTCCTGTAGATGTCTATCAATTCGTTTAATGATTTAGATTTTAATTGCTAGATAAAGGTTTAAGATTGTTTTGCAACAGGTTTATATAATCATTTTATTGCATAAGAGAAGCGAGATTTCTAGTGCACATGGACAGAGTATGAGTTAACATAGATTAGAAGCATAAATTTACATTGTAGCGATATAGATAGGATTTTCATTTGTAGAGTTAATATTTCTTTTTGTTAAAGCAAATTCATTTATAGTGTGATTTTATCGTACATGTAATTTCGTTTATAAGAAAGAGTGATTCCATTTGAATGCAAGTGTGATTTTATTTATAAGCAAGTGTGAGTGTGATTATATTTTAAGTAAGAGAAATAAAATCGGTTCCATTTTTATGAGAAATTTATTTACTTACATAACATTTCTGAAAAGAAAGGCCCTGCAAGCACGCGCACCTGCTAGGTCAAGCTGTTGTGTGTGGAGCATGATTGTTCAAAGGTCTTTGTTTCAGCCGGATGTATACCCCTGGAAGTTTGTACACCCCTCCATGCGGGGGGGGTCTGCGGGCCAGCGGTCCCCTGACGGGGGTTTAGGGGCAGCGCCCCCGAAGCCAAAAATAGATGTAAAATTGCCTTGTAAAAGTATAGTAATTTCTGGTCAATCTGGGCCATTCATTAGGCAGATGATTTGATGGTAGAACTTATGTTTAGCTTAGGGTTTTTTGCCCTAGAAGGCAACCCCTCTTTTTGTATGAGGGCATTATATTTGAGGCTGTGATATACATGTGTATTCTCTAAGCGAGAAACATAGAGGTGAGACTGTGAGAGAAAACAAAGGATATTACAGCGGATCTGCTGTAGGTTGTGTCTCTTCATTTTGCTGGATAATAGAAAGGAAGGACTGGCTGTTCGGGGTGGACGTAGCCCAAACTGGGTGAACCACGTATATCTGTGTCTCTCTTGTTTTGTGCGTTTTCTGTGTTTATATTTCTGCAATATTTTATGTGTTCCATTGCTCCGTAATATATAATTTTCTAACAACTGGTATTAGAGCCGAAGGTCTATTTGGTTGATAAACTCGAAGGAAAGAAGGGTTCCTCGTTCGAGTGGGAGCAATGGCGGAAGAGGGTAAGTTTAGGGTCGAGAAATTTAACGGCCAAAACTTCTCGCTGTGGAAGATGCAGATGTAAGACTATCTGTATCAGAAAGATTTATACCTACCATTGGGCGGAAAAATAAAGATTCCGACGGGTATGATAGATGAAGAATGGAACCTTCTCGATAGAAAGGCAATCGGAACAGTACGGTTGTGCCTTGCAGCGTTGGTCGCCTTCAACATTTTGAAGGAAACAACGACAAAGGGTTTGATTAAGGTATTGGAGAAACTATATGAAAAACCCTCGGCCTCAAACAAGGTATTTCTTATGAAACGATTATTTAATATGAATATGTCGGAAGGTGGATTTGTTGCAGACCATTTAAATGATTTTAATACTATTACAATTCAGTTATGTTCTGTAGGGGTAAACTTTGATGATGAAGTTAGAGCTCTGTTATTCTTTTGCTCATTACCAGAAAGTTGGAATGGTTTAGTAATGGCCATTAGTAACTCTGTTTCTGGATCTAGTACTTTAAAGTTTGATGATGTTGTTGGTGCTATCCTTAGCGAGGAAATGCGACGGAAAAGCTCCGGTGAGACTTTAGGTAATGCTTTGAGTGCAGAGTCTAGGGGAAGAAAAATGGAAATAAGAAAGAGCTCAGGATATCACAGTAAATCAAGGAAAGGCAGATCCAAGTCCAGATCGGGGATAGTGTGCTGGAAATGCGGAAAGAAAGGACACCTAAAGAAAGACTGTAGATCTCGGAAGGGAAAAGAAGGAGATGCACAACAAGAAAACAATCACGAAGTAAATGTGACAGGTGAGGTGTTACAAGATGCTTTGATTCTTTCTTTCGAAAACATTACTGATTCCTCGGTGGTAGATTTAGGGGCCTCATTCCATGCCACACCTAATAAGAAATACTTTCATGACTATGTTCAAGGAGATTTTGGACAAGTTCGTTTGGGTGATGATAAACCCTATAAAATTGTTGGAATGGGTAAGGTTCTTGTAAAGCAACAGAATGGAAACCAATGGCTACTGAAGGAGGTAAGGCATGTTCCAGATCTAAAGAAAAATCTGATTTCACAAATAAAGCTTGGAAGGTCACCAAAGGAACCCTGGTAATAGCAAAAGGCAAAAAGGTTGGTACATTGTATTTATGCAGTGGTATTTCTAACTCTGTTAATGCTTTAAGTTCCAAAGGAGTAGATGCAACATTATGGCATCATAGGCTCGAACACATGAGTGAAAAGGGGATGAAGATTATTCACTCAAAGAATTTGTTGCCGGGTTTGAAGAATGTTGATTTGGACTTTTGTGAGAATTGCATTTATGGAAAACAGAAGAGAGTCAGGTTTCTAAGAGTTGGGAAAGAAAACAAGAGCGAAAAACTAGAGCTTGTGCATACAGATGTATGGGCACCTTCTCAGGTATCATCTCTCAGTGGCTCTCGTTATTATGTTACTTTTATTGATGATGCAACTAGAAAAACTTGGATATATTGTATTAAGAATAAATATGATGTATTTGATATTTTCAAGAAATGGAAAGCTTTGGTTGAGATTGAGACAGGAAAG